>WSFP011585450.1:0-10371 GCA_009831015.1 Picea engelmannii | reverse complement strand
GCGCCCAAATGTTGTAAAGCGCCTTTCAAATTTTTGGTCATTTATATAGTTTTTTGACCCTTTTGCAATGCTGTGGCATTAATCCTGTGCCATGAATGACTCCAGTCCTGTTTTGATGATCCGGAGTTCTTGTCGCCATGTGCGGATGAAATTTCTGTGATAACACACCTATAGGGTGCAGGAAGAAATGATGAAAAGGAAAGTTGCACCTCAGTTTAATCAGGTACCACCTCCATATAATAATGCACTACATCATTACAACACTACACAACCTCAGTATAATAACGTGTAGCCACAATACAACCTCACACAGTATAATCAGGTGCCTCGGTATAGTGCACCGCGAGGAGATAAAACTGGCTGTAGAGGTGGAGGTCGAGGTAGAAGAGGCTTTGGAAGGGGAAGAGGAACATTAGTGTGCCATAACTTCCAACAACCATGACACTATGTAAGGGAATGTCCACTTCCACCTATGCCATGCATGTATTGTCACGTTGTATACCATGATAGAAAGGACTTCCCAACATTATTGGGAAAGATTCAAGAAAAGAGAAATCAGAACAATCAGAATGTACAATGGATCTCTGCAGAGGCCAGGGATGATGGAAGAAATATCAACATAGTCGCACAAGGAGGTGCTAAGACAGGAATTGATGTAGTGATATCTGATCCAACACAACACCAATGGGTGACGAATAATGTTGAACTACAAAAACAGATCGATGCGGGGAAAGAGAAAGAAATATTCAAGGAGGCAAGACAAAATTTCCTCAAGCAAGATGTTGCATCTACATCAACCGCACAACATACTCAGAATGTACCAATGTATGGTATTCCCTTATCAATGGATCACACCATCAAAGTACCACCTATAGCACAAGTAAGTACCATAAATACTTTTCTGCAATCTTGTGTTAAGCTACTGAATGATCTATCATCTGTCAAGGTTTTAAAAAATATGTTAGAAAAACGTAACGCGGAGGTAGAGGGGAAGTTAGAACAGAAAACAATCAATTACCTCCATACAATAAGGAGGACAAGCAGAGAATTTAGACTGAATGCTAACATTGGAGATTTGAATATGGGAGATATCATACTGGATTTAGGCTCTAAGGTAAATGTGTTATCCAAGAAGACATGGAAGTGTATGGGAGAGCCCAGACTAGGCTATTCACTGGTCCAATTGAATCTAGAAAACCAACATAGAGTTCTTCCAATTGGAAGGTTTAAGGGTGTGACATTAGATTTGGATGGAGTGCACACTAAGGCAGACTTTGAATTGATAGAGATAGTAGATGGTACAACATCTTATCCATCATTTCTTGGCTTGGATTGGGCATTTGATAACTAGGTCGTAATAAAATTGAAGACAAGGAAGATGAAATTTGAATTAGGAGACTATAGATTCATTGCACCATTAGACCCATCAGAAGGAGAAAGGTTTGTAGAGCCCACTTGCTTAGATCTGGAGGAAATCAACCAATTATACAGAACCACAACATGCGAAAGAGATTATATTAACCCCACTGTAGATGGAATAATTATCTGGAGAAGCATCACATCATGTGCTTCTCACTCAAATGAAGGATTGGAGAATTGACAACAAACATTACATGAAGTGTCTACAAGATGGTTCACAAGAATAGACCGTGCAATAAGGTGGGTGGGCATAGAGATCAAAGAACCTCCCAGTTTTCATGTTGTAAATGATTTAGAGGAATTTCGAACAAGATATGAAGATGAAGTGTTAGAGAATCGGAGGCTCTTAGCCATGGACATTTCACTCAAGGAGACACCTACAAGATGGTGGGGTGTGCACAAAGGAACAATTCAGGACTGGTACCAATGTAAGCGACTAATGCGCATTATATTTAGTGCAAAATAGGGAAGCAATAAGATGCAGAGATATGATGGACAAGGGACACCGGAAGAACACTTGGAGAAGTGAAGAACACTATGGAGGATGAAACCACTGGAGGAACGACCTCATCACTTCATCCACACATTGGAAGGAATTCCAACAAATTGGTATGTAGACCAGGAACTATCTAGAGGCACTGCAGAATGGACCGCATTACAACAAAATTTTATATTCACTTTCTCATTTGAACATGAGAACCCCAACATAGATTCAACACTCAAATATATAAGAGGGATGATATTTATTGAGGAACCAAAGGTTGAACTTATGACAAAGTATCAACAACAGAACATACAAATAATTAAGGAACCATTGTGATTCTATCATGTGCAGGAACAAGCATCCGGTGAAGACGACCTGCACAACATTTATATTACAAACGTTTAAGGAGAAATATAGGTGGAAGGTCCATCTCTGGAATAAGAAGTGTTTTATGCACCAATCAAGGTGAATAAAATCAACATTGGGACAACTGAGAATCCCAAAATGGCCAGCATTGAAGACTATTGGGATGAAAAAACAGTGGAAAGAATAACAGAGTCACTGCGTGAATACATTGACTTATTCCCAACACCTTTTATAGAGATGAAATACATCAAAGGAGAGCTAGGAGAGATGAAGATACCTCTCAAACCTGAGGCTAGATATGTCAGACAGAGACCGTATAGACTGAATCCAATATATAAGTAGAAAGTGAAAGAATAAATTGATAGAATGTTAGAAGCTAGAATCATAGAACCAGTGGAGGAATCTGAATGGATAAGCCCGATGGTAGTGCAAGAAAATAAACAAGGGGGGATAAGTATTTGTGTATACCTGAGATAACTAAATGATGTTTGTCTACATGACCCTTTTCCTACGTATTTTACAAATGAAGAATTAGACAATTTAGGAGGCCATGAAGCATACTCATTTACAGATGGATTATCATGTTACCAACTGTTAAACCTCAAAATTACTCATTTCGATAGTGTCGCAAGTGTCGTCATTACGAGTGTTGTAAGTGTTGCATCTTGTCCGCAAGTGTCACATCTTGACTATAAGTGTTGCAAGTGTCAAAAACATCATACTGCCATCTTTCATATGTTGTGCCTCTAACGAAATCATGAAGACACTTAAGACACCTCAAAGGTGGTTTGGAAGAAGAAAAATCACTTGGCAGGAAGTACAAGTCCTTTTTCATTGAGAAAATCACTAAAAAATTGATTTTTGGAGAGGAGCGCTCCCCTACCCATTGTTAGGGAGCGCTGGTGCACCCTAAGCCTCTTTGGGGAGTGTTTGGGTGCTCTGTGCACCCCTTTGGGGGAGTGCTACCCTCTTTTGAGAAAATTATGGGTTTGGTGAGGCAAATTAGGGAAGAATCTCTCAATTCTTGAAGGTAGTTGGATTCAAATAGATGGTCAAGGCATGATCTTAGGGGAGATCCTCAACTGAAGGAGAGGAATCCTCAACTCATCCCAAAGATATCTCAAGTGGTTGGACCTCTCCAAGGTTATATAAGGAGGCCTTCTCATGGTGAAAGGGAGAATGAAGTTGGAGATTTACATCAAACTTATGATCTCATGGGTAAGAGGTCATCAAAGCAATCAATGGAGATTGATTGAGAAAAGGGGTTGGATAAGGAGAACTGGAAGAAGTTGTTGCACCTTCATCCAAAGGATTGTAAGTACTTTTACTTGTTCTCATTAATATAATCAATGCTTGGCCTGTTTCTTTCAAACTTGTTCTTGTTCCATATGATTTTGTCTGCAGTAGATTTCATCTATGATTGAGATAATCTCAGAAGAGTAGGAAGTCCATTGTATATTTGTTTGTCTTACATGATCTATCAGGGAGCTCAAGATAGAAGCTCAGCCAGGAATTTGCAAGGACAAACATCACTAATAAGGTACATATCTTTCTCCTTCCCTTTTCATTCATTAGCTTGATAAGATATAAAAGGAAGCATGTGTCCATGTTAAGCACTTTTTGTCTTGGCCTTAGAAGTCTAGAGACCAAGAGGGAATCCACTTGTCCGCAGGGGGATTCACCTACAACAGAAATTGGCGACTCCACTGGGGAGGAGCTCTGATTTGTTTCCTTTCCTAGGTCTTGTCTTGGCTTTCTTTTCCCACTGATTTGATCTTCTCCATGAATGTCTCTAATCCTTAGGTTTGATTGTTGGCTCTTGGATTTATCTTAAACATAGAATTTTTCATTCTTCCTGAGTTTTTTTTAGTTTCTGGGCATTTCTCTGAGCTTTTTCAGTAGAGCACTCCATTTTCCTTACCACTAGAGCATTGGCACTCCCTTAGATTCTTCCACAGAGTGTTTGAGCACTCGGTGTCCCCTCTTGGGGGGAGCTACCCCTTTTTCTGCAGAAATCTTCTTAGAAATTGTTTTTTTTCTCAATCTTTTTGCCGATTCATCTGCTCAGAGTTTGTGCTGTCTTAGTGTGTCCTTGTTTAGCCTCCAATTATTTTATTTCTAAGGATTATTCATCTCTTTATTGGACTTTTGACATTTGTCCTTCCTTTGTAATAACTCTTTGTCTTTACTAACCTAGAGTTAACTTGTTGTTTTCTTCTCCTTTATCTGTTTGAGTGAAAACGTTTGTGAGAAAATCCAAAGGTCTGTGAACTTTTCATTTGATCTTTGAGATCAACTTTCCATCATTTTTCTTTTGTTTGAGGTTTTTGGTTCTTGTTTTCAATTTGGTTATCTTTGTCCTTCTTGTCTATTTCACGACGAGAGTGTATTTTTTGTTTTGTGTGAATTTTTCTTCCGATTGTTTAATCTTGAAGTCTAATTGACATTTAGAAGTCTTGCATCTGATTATCATTCACATATAAGCAAAAGGACATATTTTAGTGATTGGTTTGGATATTAGAAGGCATTTATGAAATTTTTAGCATTGCATCATATTTGAGTGAGAAACAAATTGATTGAGGACATTGCATATTAGTGTTTGATAGTGAAAACAACTTTCTCTCTTTCCCTTAAATAGCCATTCATCGAAAGAAACGATTGTTTATCATATTCTTGTGCATTTTTGGGAATTGAGTCATCATACCATCAGTTTCATTGTAATACACCTTTTGAGTAAAGAAGATCCATAAAATCAACGCTAATTAAAAATTATCTAGAACATTTTTGTTTTTAGGATCTTCCACCAACATTAGACTAGGATTAGCACTTTGGATTAAGCTGTGAGTATAACTCTCCAAAGTTTTCAAAACAAACACTAGCATCCTGAGATAGGGAGAGTCAAATCCAATTGTCATATAGGCTTTCTAGGATCCCCCTCTCACACAGGGGTTACACATGAGGTCACATTCGGGTGAGTTATGGAGATTATCCCTCCGTGGTTCAATTGTTTGTAGTGGTCGGATCGTATATTGGGGATCACTTGAAGGTATACCCATGATTATGTGTGGGAGCCTCTCGAGTTTATTTTAGACTTGTTATCCTGCCCATACGCTCAAATCGAACTGTCGACTGTACCTTCCCAGGGGCTGACTTCGAGTTGGTGTCTGTAGTTTCCATAATCCTTAGGCACTTACACAAGGTGACAGTGAAGGGAAGTCTCACTGTACCTGGGATAGACATTGGTCAAGCTCACCCAGGCTCCTTGGAGGGTAAATACACAATTACTGCATGGAAGCTTGCACCAAGGTGAAAGTTCGTTAAGCAGGTCACCATTGTAACTATTCCACCGTATCCTAGCCCCTTCTTGAATTGATCATGTGACGTTGGATTTCATCACCAACTAGTAAGATCATCGAGAGAAGTTTTGTTTGCTTGGTTTTGATTCCTAGATTTTACTAGCATATGTTATTTTTTTTTGTTAGTTGGCCCTAGATTTTCAGTGTGTACTGTTATTCTCCAAAATTGAGCCTGTAAACGATAAAGGTCTTTGTCGATCACATAGGATGCAAGGGTTGCCTCCGGAAGGCTACCAACCCTTACCTCCTAACCCTCCAGAAGACAAATACTGTGGAGAGGTAGAAAATCAATTTGACACTGGGAGTGTTGTTGCTCCTCCGTCAGATAAATCAAAAGGTGCTTTGGTTACGGTTGAAAATCCCACTCCTTGCACTACATCTGTGTCGGTAACCCCTCTTGAACCACTTTTTCTTCATTTAGACTCCCTTGGGAACGTCATAGATGAAGAGGTCCCATAGTTACCTATGAGAGATTTTACCGAGACATATATGGGATCCACAGAACCAACCTTCGGTGATGAGTATAGGACTCATGTTCGTCCTACCATTGTAGTAGATACAAATCCCACACCTTCTCATTCTATATGGAGGACTTGATCAGGACGCGATCTCTATGAGCATTTTGAGTCCTTTCGACAACCCTTTAATCCTCATGACCCTCTTTTTGAAAGTGGACCATCTAGTCAAACCATGAATCACCCTATCGATTAGGTCATTAACCCTATTGTTGCATTAGCACAAGTATATCCTAATGCTGGACTCATCACCTCTACTCATTTCCAAGGCACTTCGATCCATATCCCCACTTTTACAAACTTTCTTTCTACAACTCCACATGTTTCGCACGATCCTTGCCAGGACATCTTTGCACCAGAGAATGCAGAACCTTTCCAGCCAAATACAACCGAATGGAGGGAAACCACCATCTAGTGGACCTTTCCTTCCTGGAGGACCACCATTCTATGGCAGGCCTACCCCTCTCAGGGGACAACCCCCTTTTCATGCTCCTCCTGGAGGGAAACCTCCCTTTTCCAGTCATACCCTGGTCATTAATCCACCGCCGGCAGGGGGGAAACCTTCGTTTGTTGGAAACCCTTCACAATCCCGGGGAGTATCTTCAAGAGACACTTTTATGCAACCCCACGTTGGGGGGCATTTATATCATAACCCACAAGGAGGAGTATCAAATCTTGTTCCTTCCGAAACATCTTATGGACAATCTTATCCGGGCGGCATCCAAAACACCACCTAGAGTTCTCATGGACAACAACCTTATCCTCCTCATGGGTCTAATGTGTATTCGCCTCCAGGATCTACTCCTTACCATCCTCAAGGGAAAAAAAATTATCCTCCTTATGGGCAAGCAAATCACCCGGCTTATAATGCTCAGAACCCACCGGGTTATGCAAATGTTTCTCAACCATCATCAAATCCTACTTATCCTGGCCAACAACAACTGTATGCAGGAGGACCTACTGGTTACAACTATCGACCTAACCCAAATTATGGTCCTACTAGTGTTCCTATGCCACACCAGTATCATCTGCAAATTAACCGACAACTACCTTTCCTTGCGACTTTGGATCTCCCAGACTTGTCTCGGTTGACTAATGATCCTATTTTTCATTCATCGGTTTGGCGAGTTATCCCAACTAAACTTCCTTATGATATTCCAAAATTTGACGAAAAATTTGGTGAAGATCCAAATAACCATATGATGACTTTTCATTTGTGGTGTTCATCAAACTCCCTCATGGATGATTATGTATGTTTGCATCTTTTCCAGCAAACACTTATAGGATCAGCAACAAAGTGGTATATTGAACTACCACGTGCTTCTTTTCATGATTTAAATTCCCTTGCCATGTCTTTCCTCACGCACTTTCAACTACCTATTTGCTATGAGATGGGTATTGAACTCTTGACCTCCCTTCGTCAAACTAACTCTATGCATATCTATGACCATATTCATGAGTGGAGATGATGGCAAAGGATGATCAAGGTAATCATTCCTAACATATTATTGGCGGAATGGTTTACTAAATCACTTTTACCCCCGATCGCTCGCGATGTCGCTATGGGTGGCACGGTCACCGAGGAAGAAACCGTTGCTCGGGCTCAGTACTTAGATTTGGTTTATTCACAATCTGGTACTTTGTATGATTTGCTTCTGAATGTTGCTCGAGCTAATACCGATCCATCCAAGCCGTCATCCTCATCTCATACGGACGGTATTATCGGTTCAGTCAAAAATAAATCTACTTCCCAGTCAACCACACTCTCCTCTACCTCCCCCCAAACTCAAATCTCTGAGGTGAATGTAGTTCAATATGCCCCTTCACAACAATCCGGAGGTAAGAAGAAGACAAAGAATAAATCAAAAAATACTAATAACAATGAACAACCAAAAAATCAATCTCAAACATCTGCTACCAAAAAGAAACCACAACGGAAACTGAAATTCCCGTGTATCATTTGTGGTGATGATCACTACACTCGAGACTATCCACATCACAATGAAGTGGCCAAAATTTTCTAGGGAAATTCACAACCTTCTATTCTTACTCGGCCTTTTCCACAGCAGCAATCCATGGTTGCTCAAACCCCCTCTCCTGGGGGCAGTTCTAGCCATCCTCATGATGATGCCTCAACAAGTGCACATATTTATATGTTTAATGGGATTAATTTGAACACTTGATCTAAGACATACGACACACTAGGTAACCCTGACAAAGGAACAGACACTAATGGTACCGGTACTTTACCAGATCCATCACCACACTTGATCTAAGACATACGACACACTAGGTAACCCTGACAAAGGAACATACACTAATGGTACCGGTACTTTACCAGATCCATCACCATCCTCCGTTAGTCCTCCATCGGTTAATCCTCCATCTGGACCACTTTAGATTGAGAAACCTACGTTCGAATCTATCTTACGCCCTCCTAAGATGATCAAAATCTGGACCAGGGGTCAAATTTTAGCCCAAAAATCAATGTTCTTGGAATTGCCTCAAAACAAATGGGTTTGTAGCCCTCGTTGTCATGAACCCAACGCAATTCGTTTCGTCTCAAACAGACGTCGGGAGCGAGAGATATCGCGATCTGTCCGAATCGCCAAACGGTAAAAACAATGGATGCAGTCCGTACAGTCCGTACGGATGATGATGTGGCATGTCCGTACAGGTGACGTGGCGTGAAGTATGCTAACAGGGCAGCTGGTGACGTGGTAGTCATTTATTGGTTGACAATGAGCGAATCATATCTTGACATGCGGCATGGTTTTTGACAAATGATTGGGTGCCACGTGGCCCAGTCATGGGCTGCCACGTGGCACCCCTTTATTGGCTAATGTTTATTTGGTTTTGATTTCAAAAGTTTTTGGGGTCGACCGGATTCGAACCGGTGACCTCCCCCTATGCCAAAGTTTTCGCAACCTCCGACTTGCCAATGCACCATTGTATTAATTCTTAATTGATATATGGATTGCATTATATTTAAGTTTGGTCATAGTTTTAAATGGAAAAGGGGCGGGCTGGGGCTTAGCCCCGACCCATGGTTCCATTGACCAACACATATAACCGTGTATTGTCATTGTAATGACCGTGCATGTAACATATATTACCTTTGTATATGCGTTTGGGTTTTTGAATATGGTTTATGCCATGTTTAATGTGCGCGGGATTTTTAATAACATTTGGTCACGTGTATTAACGCATATGACCCCGAGTTGGAGCGCGGAGGTTAGTTATGCGGTTTTAAAAACGGTCAACAACCTTTTAGCCCCAGCGCGAGGTCACATGGACCATATGCCCAAGTGTTAGGCGGTTAGGGGTTGGACGCGCCCTAACCGTCCTACAGTTTGCACAGTTATCCGGAACCGCTCGGTGCTGGGTTTAAACGCGTGTTTTGGAGCGTGTTCTTGGTTCATGCACACAGAGGTGCGTTCTGTAGAACCAGTCCCAACAAAGTAGAAGGAGGAGAATGGAGGAGGTCTAAATTTCTCAGTTTTTGGCCGATTGAGGTGTCGTAAAAGCCCAGCTAGGGGTTTTTGGACATGATGGATCCATTGGTGTTATTATCAAGGCCATTTGAAGACTTCTTCTGCAAGATTTTCACCATTGAATTTTCAGGAAGCTCCAGGGAGCTTTAAGCCCTCATTGATCGAGGACATGATTTGGTGAGCCTATGTTTGTTTTCTGTGATTGAATAATCATTTTTGGCTAATTGATATGCTCTGAACACATTGAGACAGGTTTTAGAGGCTTTTGAGGACTTTTACAGGTTTTTTTTCCAAAGAGAAGCTCAGGGAAGCTTATGGCCACATGTAGAAGAGGTCATGCCCGGATGAGCCATAATCCGTTTTCAGAGTTCTATTAGTCATTTTTGGGGTTTTTATGTGTTCTGATCTCAATGGTATAGTTTGTTTTTCCATTGGAGTTGAGAAACATCTTGTAAAAGAACTTTTGACTAATTAATCCCAGAGAGCCAAGTCCATTATGGAGGCTCAAGGAGATGTAGCCTAGAGGGGGGTGAACTCCTTTACCATGTTGTTCTTGTTGTGCGTTTGATGGTTTATTTGCTGCAAGTTGTGTTTATGTGTTTTCATTTCAAGCACATAATTAACCATTCAAAAGAACATATTCTCATACATAAGCATTTACAAGAAGATACATGAACATTTAAAGGAAGAAGCATAAACTTAACACATAAGTTTATTTTGCATATTTTAACACATGA
>WSFP011585443.1:0-10371 GCA_009831015.1 Picea engelmannii | reverse complement strand
GGATGCTATGCCTCAAACTACTTTCCCCTAGAATTTTGGATTCGGTTACTTCCTCTAAGACAACCTTTTGAATAGATTTTACCAAAAATAGAAACCCGACTGCACCCAATCATAACATGACCGACACCTTTGTCTCAATCATTTGGTCATGAGTAAGATTCAGTCATCAGGTTGTGATAAATCAGTGTTTTCTTTCACGAGGTGCCTGAGTAATCGAGCAATGTTGAAAACTTTGTCACCTTCTATAATGGTATTTGGTTTTTGCTGTGTGGTCACTGGATTTAGCATGCACGTGGCAAGTTGGTGTAGTGGACGTCCATTTGTGATCACTCGTGAAACTCCAGGTGGCAGTAGGGGTTGGGAGGCCATGCATATCTTCCAAAACTAGCATGTGTTTCACTTATACCTTCCCTCCTCAGTAGGTAAGTTTACAACATCTGTGCGATGAATATTCATCGTGCGGGTGTCACATCAAAATTCTTGTTACTAGAATGAAACAGGATATGCGGGGAGAAAGACTCCATGCCACAATAAAAAAAAAAAATGGGGTTGTCTCACTCATGCCTCTGGCCTCACTCGCAACCTTAAAATTCTGAGTGTATTTCTAATAGACCAGTTTTGTTTGTTCAGATTCTTCATCTGTCTCCACAAGGCCACATTCCATTTCATTTTTTCTTGAGCGCTAGCGAGAGCCACGTGGGCGTTATCCATGGTCGGTCTGCATTCCTTGAAATTCTCTGTGATTCTTTCTTCTCACACCCTATGTTCCTTCCGCAGCTGGATAATTACATATTGTGCCTCTCTAAGCTATCTTTTGATCCAATTTTCATTTCCCGCTCGACTTTGCAACGCTGACATTTCAATAGTCCTTTTTGCTAGTTGTCTTCTTAATTCTTTGTTTTCTTGATACAGTTCGGTGATAGCGAGTTGCGCTTTCTTCAGCGGCTGCAACGACTCCTGAAAATTCATGTTTTCATCACCTAACTTCCTCCATATTTCACCAATTCCCATGCTTGAACCTTCAACATGATCTAGCTAAATGACGCGCATGAGTAATCTCTCGGCAACAGACTCGGTGTGCGATTCACTAGGATCTTGGATCTCCTTGAGTTTCTTAATCAACCTTGGCTTGCCTTGTTTCCAGAGTGTTGGCTCATGGGATGTAAAATTTTCTATTTCCTTTCCCTTCCCCGCAACATCTTCCTTTCTCGCCCCTACGCTATGGAATGTTGTTTCCCTCACAGACAAATGAATGTCTCCTTTGGGGTCTCGGGGGATGCTAGCCAAAATAAAAAATGAATACTAGTCTTTTTTCAAACGTCTCAATTCTTCGAACACCAACAACTTGATTAATGACAAATGGGATAAACGGTTCCTCGACTGGTCGGCCTTGTCCTGGACGTTGTCTGCCATCTTTGCCAATCTTCGATGCAAGAAGAAAGGTAGATTCAAAGGTTTTTTCCCTGTGAAGTGCATCAACAGCCTGATGTGATATGGGTACACTCTGTCAAACCTTCCTTCACAGGTGAAATATCTTATGATTACCTTTAGGAGTTTTTGGAAAGGCTCCTGGAGGTACTGGCTCAGAATGTCGGCTCCGATTTTCCCATTTAGATAGTTGGGCTTGATAAAGTCTTTATAGCACAAAATGTCTCAAGGCATCCCTGTAAACCATTTTTCACTGCGCAGAGGGATCTTCGTCACAGATGACATAGTTTCCTCCTTCACTCGAAAGGTGATTCCTGCAATGTTTGCGTGGAACCCAGTAAAATTGAGGGCAAACTGCTAGCCAAGTTCACATTGTACCCTTTGATATTTTCACAAAAACGCATATATCCGACCTGTTCAAAAGATGCCCTGATTTCTGGATCTTCGTTTGATAATTCCAGGTCTTGAGGCTCAGACCTTGTGGCCCTGCCACTTTTTGCCTTCTTTCTTATGCTTTGGGACGTTGCCATGATGCCATTATATATTTGTCTCACACGCGCGATACTGAATGGTAACACCCTCTCTGCGCGACAAATAAGAATGACAGACTTCGCAGATACTGTCAGAAGGCAGTCACAAAAACTTTGCATGATAAGCAAAATCAGCCACAAGAGTCCACAACACGGTAGTAAGGCACGATGGAAAATTTTGGCACAGTGGGGAAACTCGGTGTGGTGGAAAACATCAACGTGAGGCTTGTTGCGGTAGGAAATCGCGACGAAAAATTCTGGCACTGTAACAAAGTATTGGGAGACTTGTCGCGAGACAGAGAATTTAGGCGTTGTGAGAAATTCAACGCGACAGGAGGAAATTCCAAATAAGAAAGGTTGAACGCAAGAATAAATTACGTCCAACATGATAGTTTGCAGTGAACTCCAATAGACTTTAAACAATGACTGAAAATGATGAAGGAAACGCGACAACTTGAATAAAAAATCTTACAATACGAACGATGGAAATCAACTTTCACACAACGAAGGGCTCCAGAGCTTGCAGAAAAAACCATAGACAACGGACAAATTCAGAAAGTAAAGGAGAGGCATGCAAGGTGACCAGTATTTATACTTCAACGGTTAAGGAGTAGAATCATGGAAGAGGATGATAAATCCATGGCGACTAGAAGTTTGGAAGCAGGTTGAATATTTGCGCAGCAAACTCATGTGATGGGTACACTTTGAAGTGTGCAAAGTAGAAATGATAAGAGCGACAGAGTATACATGATAGGAGCGTTGTGATTTTTCACCTTTCCGACTTCATAATTAGGTGATGATGTTCGTTATCTCTTTCGACGTGACCTTTATCCCAACAACTTGCCTTGATCTATGGCACGTAAATTCCCCTTTTTTGACAAGACCCGGTCTTTGGGGAAAGGTACCTTTACAAGACGCATGTGACTAATCATTACGCTCTTTCCCGACTCCAAGGGCCAGACTCGCTACTTGTTGATTTTGACCCATTCGTTATTTGGTCTCTGACCTCACACGCTTTGACACACGAACTATGACTCATCTAGGACTAACTCTAACTGCAAAAATCACGGTGCTAACATAGTGCAAAGGTACCCAAGTGGGTGAGGAGAAGATATCTTTGTATTCTTCCACGACCTTATCCACTTGCTTCTGCTACATGGAGAGACCTATCGTGGAGGCCATGGGTGTGGTTGCAACCTTCTGCTCACTTTGAGCATGAATCATGAAGAATAAAAACATCCCGATCTGAGATATGACCTTCCTGCATTGCTTGGAAGAGATCAAGGAAATGGAGGTAGATGGGACTACCTCGAGTATCCTATATAATTTCCTACCCAAAGTAATAATAACACTATGAGGCCTAGAATCATATACAACATGAAGTTCCATAAATAAGGTTGGCCCAAAAGAACATCATAAAATTCAAGGGGGACAACATCACACAATACCTCATCTTTGAAGGGGTTGATGACGTAGGTCAGGAGACATTGTTGGCCGACGCGGAGATTGCTCCCCTGGTGGAGAAATCTGATGGTGTACGATTGTGGGTGTAGTGTTGTCGGACGACCCGACCACTTGATGACCTATGCTGGATGAGGTTCTTCTGGCTACCACTATCAATGATGAAGTGCAGTGGGGTACCCTTCACCCACATCTGTGAACGAAAGAGGCACTCACCTACCTCTCGTTCATCAGGTTCATCGGGATGGACCTTGACAGTGGTAGAAATGATGGCACTGGGTTCTGCATCAATGAAACATATCTCAATTTCTGGTTCTGACTCAGAGTTGGATCTTGCATTTGACTCATAGGATTTCATCTCGGCCACCAATGACTACTTTGAGCGACATTCAACAATGTTATTCCAGGGTCTCTTATGGAAATCACATCATTTCCCAATTTATTTCTTTGTCTTCCCATTTTCCTTTTTTGTTTGTGGTTTGGAATGGTTGTCTTGAGGTTGTCCATCCTTTCTCTACCCTTTGCTCCATGGGTTGAGGCTTCCTTTTCCCTGCTTCTTCTATGAGGTTTTTGCATACCCAAACTACTGCATCTTCTGTTTAAGCTTCTTCTCGATTTTGACAACATATCGATAGGTCGCGCCCAAGAAAAAAATGTACATAAACTTTATTTTTGTCTGGATGTATATATGTAGACCGTCGTGGTTCTTAAGAACCAGATGTCACTCAGAGTATTTGATACCTATGTTGGTCCACAAGGTGTGGAAGAAATTGGTGAACTTTGGCACTGCTTGGTCCCTTTCCTGTCACAGTGTGGTCCATATTGTATATAAGTCGTCATAACTTCCAACATTGTAGTATTGTTCCTTAATAGCATCCCTGAAGGAACCCTAAGTGGGTGCAACTACAAATAATGTAGATCCCTTTGTTTCCTTTTTCTCACAAAAGGTCTCCCACCAATATTTGACATTGGGGACGGCCTTGAGGAGCGCAAATGTAATCTTTTCTCTATCGAAAAAGTTGTCGATGGAAAAATACCCTTCTAGAAGGTTTACCCATTTGTCTATACCATCCTCATATATTTGACCTTCAAATATAGGAATATCAAAATTGATTTGTACCTTGAAGGGGGCGACGCCTCTATTTGAGGTAGATGTGTCACCTATTGGTAGCCAACGAAGGATTTGCACAAATTTATCCATCATCTTGTTCCTTTGTCGTGAGAGGGATTCCTCAAACAATAGTTTAAAGGGATCTCCTGCCACATCGTCTCTCTTTTCTTCCCCCATGGACAACCATCAGGTTTGGCGAAGTTGATCTTGCAAAGGCTCAACTAGTTTGGGTCACAACTGCTTATACCTTGACCTCGTTGGGGACATGCACATAGAAAAAAATAAAGAGAAAACCACTCTGATACCACTGATCCAGATTTATGAGTGGAACGAAATGAAACACAAATTTATAACATTAATACAAATATATAGAGAAAAATAACAGAGATACAATGGAACTTAACTTCTATTAAATAAGAGATATGTTGAAACTGTAAAATGCAGAATGAAAAAAAAAAAATGTGCTCGAATGGTGGTAGCTAATCTCTAAGAAGAGATGTTGACGCTACGTGCATTCATATGAGCAAATTACAATGAGGCCTCCCAACCTTTTTAGCTTCAAGAAGTAAACAAAAAACCCTAGACATCCAAAAATCTAAACCTAGGAGATGAAGCGCCAAAAGTCATGTGGGCCTCGATGGGGTAAGTTGGTACAACAACTTCACGAGGTCATAACTTTTTCATACGATCTCTATTTTAGGTGCACGATAGCCCATTGAGAAGGTCTATCCGAGGACTACAAATAATTCCACAACACTCTAACTTAAACTATAGTGTAATTGTGGTGGGCCAAAAAAATGTTGTTTAGGGCCTCAAAACGACCCCAGAAGTTTAGGACTCGAAAAGCTAGAAAAAAATTGCCAAGATAAAAATTGTAACTGCCAAGATGAAAGTTGTATGTGAGACAGTTGAAAGAGGTGGGTGGCCACCGATATCCAATTGGATCAAACTATGTCCAAATATGATCCTATCTTGTTCTGGTTCTCCATTCAAGAAACTATTTATAGATCTTGAAAACACTACATACATGTTAAAAAATAAAATTACATGGATATTAAAATGACTCTAATGACTATCTCCATCACAATGCTATTTCATTAAGCCTACAAACAATTAAAGTTGTTGATAATTTTAGATGATTCAAACAACAACGTTAATTGCAACAACAAATCACAAAGTGTTTTCCATCATATCATTTTAGTTGTAGCTCTAGAACTAATACAAACATACAACCTAAAGAAGTGTTCAATTTTTTAATGCTTAAATATTCTAAGATCTATCTAACAAATATGTTAAATTAAAAATGTCACAAGATTTACGAGTTAGCTTATCAAACATTGAAGTTAAGAGAAAGGTTTTAACTCAATTTGCAATAGAATCAACACATGCTTGCACCTTCATGAGTATAGTACCTATGCATAATATATGTACACAAATTCTTGCTTTAAATTCATATCCAACCAGACATACAAATATGGATCTCTCTAGTTGTTAATGATTAGTGATGGGATTTTGGCTTCAATTATCTATTGTTTACAAAACTTTCAATTTTCACTGAAAAAAGAAACTAATTATGACATCCTTACAATTGAATATTATTTGTTAGTATTATAGGTATGAATACCAATAAGAAAATGGATTGGCATTCTACATGTAGATCTAAATTTTTTTATGGATGTATTTAAGACTCTAATTATTTTTAGCATCAATTTAGTCCTCATGGGACTCATGATTTGTTTTTTAGCCATGTAGTGCCCCAATTTGGACACATATTTGTACCTTGTATTTTGATACTCTAGGTTCACCATCTTATCAGGTTCACCATCTTATCACTAAAGTGACCTTGTATGTGATAACAATGTGAATATTATATGGTGATTTCTATGTGTACACATGGGTAAAAATGATGGGATACAATTAGGGATATGAACCTTGTCATGATAAGTTTTCTATGTGGCTACCATATGAAATGGATGTTATGATATTACATGTCATGGTGTATGAGTTCTATATAACTTGAAAGTGAAAAATTTCATGGGTTTTGCAAAGTTTGTTGAAGGTCGGTTTCAAACGTGTGGTTTGTAATTTCAAGCACTAACGTTTTTGGAAAGCTTTGTCGTATTTTAATTTCTATGTTGATCATTCTACATGTTGTTTTGGTTTTGTTTGTAAGGATTTGACTTCATTTTACAAATACGCAAAATTAGATCTTGTAAGGATTTGACTTCATGTTGTAAGGATTTGACTTCATTAGGATATATTGATGTCTACCTTTCAAGATTAGATCTTCAAAGAGTTCCCTCAACATATCTTACAGGTTAATTTGTTGATAATCCAATGTATAATGGTTATAGTGGCTATAGATCGGTTGTTGTAATGGTTTATGCAACTCTCGACGAAACTTTCTAGGATACTTACATTTTGTCAAATGACAATGCAATCTCACCAACTATATTGTTTTTGTTGAGTGTGTAAAGTAGTATGTAATGTTTCTTTCAATTCCAATCTTTCAATTACTTCAAAAGTGAAGATCATTAGAGCTCTAATTCAAGCCATTAATAACAATAGGTTTCTTTGGGCAGTGGTTCATTTCCCAATAGGCTCTTTCCAACTAATTATGGCATACATCATAATAGCAAATTATGACATACATCATAATAGCAGTGTTCAAGTGACTTGAAGCACACTTTTAGTTAATCATGAAAAAATAAAGCATTATTTTTTGTCTAACAAAATAAATATATGAACTTTAACTTAATAAAAAATTATTTAATCTTTAAGAAGCTCCCTCTTAATGTATTTGGTTCACTTTCACATATATTTTACAAGTTAGGTGCTTTAATTAATCTATTGATTGTAGGAATACTTGATGTAGTAATTCTAGTGGTGTAATTAATACATGCCTGTTGAAGGAGGAGATGGGGTTCAATCCCTCTTAGAATTTTTCAAGTATTGACAACATTGTATAACTTGTATATTTAAATTTGTTTATGGGTGTCTTTAAGACTATAATTATGTTTAGTATCAATTTAGTCCTCATGGGATTTATGATTTTTTTTAGCCTTGTAATGCTCTAATTTGGCCACCTATTTGTACCTTGTATTTTAATACTCTAGGTTCAACATATTATCACTGGGGTGACCTTGTATGAAAAAGTGTTGCAATTTAGGGAAATGATGGTTCACCCTAATGTCATGTGGCTAGAACATTTTATGTTGATTTTGTATAATAAAAATTACAAGGATGATGTGCATTTTGATCATATTGAATGAAGCTATGTGTGCATCAACCCCCTTTCAAATAATATGTGTGGACATATGTTAATATGCACATCCAAGTGGCTCTAATGCCTCAATTTGGGAAATTGCTTTTTGTAACCTTATTTTGACACTAACCCCAAAGGTCTAGAAACCCTGTATGATATCCTAGGGACTATATGAGGTTATGGAGCTTTTCATGATATATAGACATTGTGATAACTTGATTGCTATTATCTAGATGTTTTGATTTGATGAATATAGAAAAATAATATTTTTTATGATCTTTGTATTTGATAACAATGTAAATAATATAAGACGATTTCTACGTGTACACATGGTAAGCATGATGGTATTTCTATGTGGATATGACTCTTTCCATGAGATGTTTTCTATGTGGATACCATATGATATTTCTATATTATGAGATTATGTGTGATGATATATGATGCTACTAACTTGTAGCCTTCCAATGATGATGAGAAAGGTCATTTTCTATGATGAACTCTGGTAGGGAGTGAATTGTCTAAGGTCAAGAGGCAAAAACACCTAAATAAAAAATTATGATCCCAAGTTTTCTCACAACCTTTACTTTAATGAATGATCTTGTTCATGTTTGTGTCTAAATTGCAAGAAATATGGGTTCTCTTTAACCCGAGGTATGGAAGCTACATGAATATATAGACTAAATTTGTTGTTTTCTTAAGTATGTTGTAGCTACATTCTGGTTGGATTGATTGTAGGTACCACTGAATAGACATATGTTAGATGTATCTTTAGAGAGTGATGATAGTTCAAGAGGAACAAGGAAAGTAAGATGGAAACTGGACATAGCAGGGTGAGATCAACTAGAGGTGAAAAGGTTAGAAGAAAATTCCATAGACACATGGAATATTTTTATGTTGAATGAGGGACATGTTGTTATGATTATGAGACAAACGATGACCTCAAGGTCCCCTCGAGGTAAAAACATCTAGTCAAAGGTGGGAACCAAAACAAGTTCCATAGTTGGACATTGACTTTTGTCTCAACGAAAGAATTTATCATATTTCTCCTAGAAAACTCCACGGATGAATGTGCAAGATTCCAAGTGGATGGGGCATCCATAAAAAACTATGTGATCAATTCCTAGCCTTGCATTTGCTTGCCTAGCCTTGCCTTGCCTTTATCTTGCCTTATGTTCCCTTACCTTGCCTTTCCTTTCCATGCCTCACCTTACCATGCCATTCCTTGACTTTCCATGCCATGCCTTGCCTTGCCTTCACTTTCCATGCCATACTTTACCATTCCATGCCACCTTTCCATGTCATGCCTTTCATTTCCATGCCATGCCATGCCTTGCCACGACTTTCATTTCCTTGCCTTGTCATGCCATGTCCTTCCTTTCCTTTCCTTGCCATGCCATGTCTTTACATGCCATGAAAATCCATTCCATGCCTTTCCAACCAATAACATGCATTGTCATGTCTTGCCTTGCCTTTCCATGCCATGTATTCCCTTACCATTCCTTGCATTACCATTACATGCCTTGCCTTGCCTTGCCTTGACTTCCTTGGCATGCCTTTCCTTTACATGTCATGCCATGTCTTGGTCACCTCAACACTATAGTCATTTGGATATCGCATAGCTCATATCCATGCATATACAATACAAATTTCATATGAGAATCCTTATCTGTATTAATGTTCAATTAAGAACTGTGTGTTTATTTACACTATGCCTTGCATCTATTATACATAATTCTGAACTAGTATCCACATACCAAAGTTCCACATTTCAATTTGCATGTTTAAACAAATCACAAAACTATCATCATCATAAACATATAACAATAAAAATAATATCCCACAACACACAAATAGATCCATATGTATAAATATCAAATGTCTATATTGATTCTAACTAAACCCAACAAATACTAAGCAATGAATCATGGAGATAAGTAAAAATCAAAGTTCTAACCTTCTAAGGCCAAAATATAGGTTGTTACATTTACAAATCCCTATAACACAACTATGATCTAAAATAGACTAATCCCTCGTTGCATGTATTTCCATGTAGCTTCCCATTTTAACCTATACAACAATAAATATATATATTTCCATAACATTATGTAATGAAAAATTCAAATCAAAATGTAGATTGCAATGAAACAAGCATCACAAAAAAAGGAACATTTATTATCCCAAGAAATAAAAAACATTTTTCTAGGGACATATGACTTAACTTTATTTCACAAATTTCCTTTCCATCCAATGAAGTATTATTTCCATGCCATGCCTTGCCTTTCCATGCCATGTCATTCCATGAATTTCCTTGCCTTGCCATGTCATGTCTTTCCTTGTCTTGGCATGCCTTGCCTTTCCAGTCCATGCCATGCATTTCCTTGCCTTGCCTTGCCTTGCCATATCATGCCATGCCTTTCCTTGCCATGCCATGTCATGCATTTCCTTTCCATTCCATGCCTTGCCTTTCCATGTCATGGCATGCCATTTCTTTCCTTGTGATGTAGAGAGGGGGGTGGAGAGAGAGGAAGAAAGAGAGCGTGAGAGGGGGACATGAGAAGACAAAGAGAGAGTGTGAG
>WSFP011585442.1:0-10371 GCA_009831015.1 Picea engelmannii | reverse complement strand
CTAACAAATGTCCTCATAAGAAAAATAAGGGGAATGAAGAAGATTACTCAAATAGCAAACAAACACATAAAGGAAAAGGAACCACATAGAAAGTTTTCAAGGAAAGCTTATGCACCAAAGAAGACATCTCCTCATCAGATGAAGATGAAGTCAATGACAGTGAGACAAAAAGAGTTCTATTCATGGAAGTAGAAGACTCCGATAAAGAAGACACCGAAGAAGAATATGAAGAGGTAGAAGTTGACTACCAAGAAGAATTGTTGATTGTCATAGAAGTTGTAAGAAGAGAAAAGAGGAAAAACAAGAAGCTACAAGAAGAACTAGACAAGAAGGAAGACACTCAAGAACTAGAGCAGATCATCACGGAATTGAAGGTTCAAATAGAAGAATATAAAATAATTAAAGAAGCACTCAAAGAACAATTAGAAGAAAGATACATGATCATTGGAAATTTGGAAGCAGAGATTGTCACATTGAGAAAATGATCTTCAAAAGAAAAATATGCAGAACAACTCAAAAGTTTTGGATGCAATTATCAGCAGTCAAAGGCCTAATCATGACATGTCTAGACTTGGATACAATCAGACAGAAAAGGGATCAAGATCCAAAGAAAAAAAACAAGAAACATATTGAAAAGTTAATGTAGAAACAATCAAAGGGGATAGGAAGACCTACAAGGAATATTACATGGACACTCCTCCACCGAGAAGATTCATATTTTAGAATCAACGATCGACATAAACAAATAGGAATCAGGAAGAATAAGGATTCATAAGAGTAACTCCTTTCAGAAGATCTACAACTCCCATGTATCAAAATATCTTTTTGGATTTATGTTATGCATGCAATAATTTTGGACATAACACTGTAAATTGCAGAGCTAATAGTAGGAACATAAACAACTTTGAAAGTCATACAAAAAATGGTTATCCAATAAGGCCTAGTGAAACACAAAGAAGAAGCTACAACAAGTTTGAATCATTGGGAACTGAATTTGAATGCTACAAGTGCAATAAATTTGGACACATGCCCAATTATTGTAGAATGACAGTCCCTCCTAGAGAACCACAACAAAACAACAACCATCACAGATAAGAGCCTCATAAGAGAACATGGATAAGAAAGCAGAATCAATATATCAATGAAGAATGCACACTCTCTCTACAAGCTAAGCATAAGAAGCATGGTTGGTATGTTGACAGTGGCTATTCAAAACACGAAGAATAGGTGAACAAAGACTAGGTCCCAAAGATCGCAAGATTGGAAATAAAATGAGATGAAGAAAATTCTACAGAGAAAAGGAAAGATGTCAGATACAAAAATGATTGGAAACTAAATGAAAGAAAATAAGGACAGGTAAATAAGGAACAGGTTGAAGAGATTGTACTTTCAGGCACTGTAGTGAAAGATGAATCCATAGACAAAAATAAATAAGTCAGAGCTCAGAGAGATGATGAATCTACTAATGAAGATGATGATGAATACACTTTAGAGCAAGAATTGTTCTGATCCATCCAACTTAGAGACTCCCAGACAACATGAATAATAAATGGGGGGATTCTATGCGGTAGCTGAGACAAACCAGAGAACCATCCTTCGAGCAGCTTGCAAAATTTGAGTAGACAAATTCAATGCATCCAGTTAGCAGAAGTACAATATGATAGATTAATCAGTTGTAGTAGTACTTCATGATAGTACAACAACATATGAGTCAAAATTATGGACAATTGTATAGCAGAGTCTTGAACAGTATGAATAGTTATGGACGTGAAATCAACTTTTCTGAACGAGGAACTTGAAGAAGAAGTCTACATTGAACAATTGGTTCCTAGAGCATGGTACTCTAGACTGGATAAATATCTACAATAGGCAGGGTTCAGAAAAGGAAGTGTAGAAACCAACCTCTACATCAAGGTAACTCAAGATGGTATTTTATTGACTGAAGTTTATATTGATGATATTATTTTTGGAAGTACCGATGACAGGTTAAGACATAAATTTGCAAAGGATATGCATAATGAATTTGAAATGTCATTGCTTGGAGAAATATCCTTTTTTCTGGGTCTTCAGATACGTCAAAGAAACCAAGGAATTTACATTTCTCAAACTAAGTATATTAGAGAAATGCTAAATAGGTTTGGAATGGAAGATTTCAAACCAATTACCACTCCTATGAAAACTAGTTGCAAGTTGAGAAAAGATGATGATTCAAAGTATATAGAACAGAGACAATACAGGTCAATGATTGGTAGCTTACGATATGTGACAACATCCAAACCATATGTAATGCAGGCAGTTGGATAGGTGGCACGATTTCAAGTAGCACCAAAGGAATCACATGTCTTAACAGTGAAAAGGATTTTCAGATATCTCAAAGGAACATAAGAGTTTGGATTATGGTATCCAAAAGGAAAGGATCTATCACTTATTGCCTATATAGATGAAGATTGGGCAGGTTGCATTGATGAACGATGAAGCACCAGTGGAGCAGTGTTATAATTGGCTGAGTATTTAGTATCTTGTCTAAGAAAGAAACAATCATCAATATCTTTATCTATAGCCGAAGAAGAGTATATTGCAGCAACAACATGTTGTACATAGGTTCTATGGATGAAACAAACTTTGACAAATATACAGTTTGAGTATGATGAGCCCATTCCAATCGATTGTGATAATACAAGCACCATCAATATCTCAAAGAAACTAGTGATGCACTCCAAGACGAAGAACATTCCAAGAAAGTATCACTTTCTACGGGAACAATTTGCAGAGAAGAACATCAAAGTTGAATATGTGGGAACAAAAGAACAAGTGGTAGACATCTTTACAAAATCACTTCCAAGGGAAGCCTTTGAGTATCTTTGCTAGAGACTCATAGTAATTTCTAGTCCAAAATTAATGCTATTGAATGCTTATCTTATATGTCTTAGATTTACACGAGGAAGCACCATAAAGAGGACAATTTGGGTTGGGAGATCAATTTCAGGAAGATTTTAGTTAGGGGGAGAAGCCCCGGATGGAAAGATACCTTTTCCATTGATGAAAAAGGGGGAGGGATTTATCAGATGCAAAGGTAAATGCTTGGAGAAAGAGCACATATGCATGGTTCTAGTGGGAGCGATGGTCACATGGCGAGCATGAGTGATATGAATTAAATATTGCATCAGAGTGTTGCCATAAATTCCAAAGGGGGAGATTGATGATTAATTGGGTTGGTTTTCATTGATGTCAACCCTTGAAGAAAGTCCGGTAGCAAATTCCGGTAGCACAGAGGTTTGGGGTATGGACCCAAGTTTGTTTGATGGATAATGGTATGATTTTTGATATATTTACAGGAAAGACTATTCTATATGGATAATACATGTCATGCCATTTCCAATGGTATGTGGAACGCCACATAACTCCTCACGGTTAGAGAGTTATGGCTATGTGAACTTGGAGAACCCCCATGAGTCATTTAGAAGCCCCAAATGGTCAAAGTAGTCAAAGTGGTTGAAAAGAATAAATTATTTGAATAATAAAGTGAAGTGATGAATGTACTATAAGTCAAAGTGGATACAAAATAAATTATTTAAATAATAAAGTTAATTGAGAAATTACTAAGTGGACAAGTGGTTAGAAGTGGGTTAGCCCTAAAATAAGAAAAGTGGGTTAAGATGGTTAAAAGGTAATTTAAATAATAAAGTGAAGTGATGAGTGTATTATAAGTCAAAGTGGATACAAAAGAAATTATTTAAATAATAAAGTTAATGGAGAAATTACTAAGTGGACAAGTAGTTAGAAGTGGGTTAACCCTAAAATAAAGAAAGTGGGTTAATATGGTTAAAAGGTAACCCCTTGAGGAAGCTACATGAAAGTATAAATTAGAGGCAAGGCTCTCTCATTTTAATCACACTTGAGCATATTGAATATCTACAAGTGACTGGGGTAACCAAGGGATATCTAAGCCGAATTTCAAAGGGAAGGTGAAGTAAAGAATGCTGAAATTCAAGGGAGGATAAATTCTTTTGATGATGCTTTGTAAGGTATGTTATTTACAGATCATCTCACCATTTTCACAATAATTTTTTTTCTAGAATGATTCAGAACATGAAATTGAGAGGCCGTTGAGGAAACATATCCAAATAGATATGATAAAACTTTCATCTTGTGGGTCATTGTATTTTTGGAGTTACACTCTGTGGAAAATAGGGTTTGTGGCTAGTCCTGAAACTAGTCTAAAACATGTGTTCAGGTAAAAACGTCATAACTTCTTCATAACAGATCCAAATTTAGTAAGACCAAATGTATTGGTTAGAGTACAATATTTAGTATTTTTTGTACCATTTTCATATCCATAAAACAAATATTCCGTGCGGGGTACGCTCTACAAGTTCACTCTCTAGAATAAGCCATAATTCAACAAGGTATGCCATTTTTGCTATAACTCTTTTTCTGAGAGGTTCCAAGTAGTGAGACCTGGAGGAATTGCATAAAAGATAGTGAAGAACATTGTTTACTATTTTCAGATATTTATTCATTATAGGTACATAGTTATGATTATTTCAAGTTAGGGTTGTTGACTAATCCAAAATTAGTCATGTGATACTAAAGTAAAGTTTGATGAAAATGCTAGTCTCTTGTTGTTAAAGTTAAGGAAGATTTGCAGGTATGTGACCATATACACTAGGTCTATTACAGAGTTACAAATCAGATTTGGATGATGAAATTGATGAGGGATTTTGGTTGAGGTACATGTTGGGTACATGGTTGAGACAATATTTGATGAGTTGGCGCATACATGAGGTGTATAGTTGATGATGTTGGTACATATTGATCAGTCATAGTTTATGTGTATTCGATGCATGATTGGTACATATTTGGTGCATGGTTGATGTACTCATTGATGGTACAGGTTGAGGTATAGGGTGGTGCATGGTTGATGCAGTTGTTTATGGTACAAGTTGATTATAGGTTGTTTGGATAGGTTATTGTGACAAGTTATTTCTATAGGTTTGGTGCATGGTTGATGCATTTGTTTATGGTACAAGTTGAGGTACAGGTTGATGTATGGTACATGTTGGCATAGGTTATTGGGACAGGTTTTTACAGGTTGATTACAGATTGATTGGTATAGGTTTTTACAGGTTGATTACAGATTGATTGGTACAGGTTTACAACAATATATATCACAGTGATAGTGTGACAATGGTTCCATCATTCTACTTCTACGTCAGGGTGGTTGGATGAGGAAAGGACATGTGGTTGTAGCACCTTCCCATTGTAGACGAAGAACATAGGGGGTTGTAGAATCTTTCTGGTTGTAGCCAGATAATTGAGGAGTTGGAGCTTCCCTCAGGTTGTAGCTTGAGAAACTATGGTGTTATAACCTCCTTCTGGTTGTAGCCAGAGAAATGGTGAGTTGGAGCTTCCTTCAAGTGGTATCCTGAGAAACTAGGGGGTTGGAGCCTCCTTCTAGTTGCAGCTGGAAATCAAAGGAATTTGGTGCTTCCAATGAATGTAATTCTTAAATACATATAAGAAAAAACATTCTGTGGTTTTCTCCCGCTTTGGGTTTCCACGTAAAAAAATGGTGTACTGTGTATGTGTATGATTGATCATTTGTTCATTATTTATTTACTTTTCAACTATTGGATGATAATTCTACATTGACATAACACTTGCATTTTGTGGTTAAAAATCATTATTGCTCTATTATTGATTCACCCCCCCTCTCAGTAATCCAACAGAATACCCCTTCGCTGGCTTCTCCCTTGGTCGTAGCTTGTTCTTGAACGAGACTTGGTGCTTGGTCAGTGTGTTGGGCTTTGATGAATGCCTGAAACTTGCACTATCAGTCTCGACACTTGACAACAAATGCATACAGGCTCGGGCACTTGGCGTTGAGGTTTTACATTTGCATTTTTTTTATTTTCCTAGTGGGGACATATCCCACATGGATTAGGAGAAAATAATAAAATGTGTTTATATATGGCACAAATTTCATATTATATCGATGCATTGAGCATAGTGGTGCCCCCTCATGGGCTCCTCCTCCATGTGACTTGGTTTGGCGCTTGTGCGTTGGCTTTGACTTGACTTGTGTTGTGTTGTGTGACATGCGCTTGGCTTGATACATGAAGTATCTCTCGATGTTGAGATCAGACTTGGAGATTAGGTTTGGTGCAATATATTTTGATAAAAATAAACTCAGGCCCTATAATAAGCCCGAGGGCACAAAATTTGCTTTAAAAAAAAACTAAAATTGGCCAAAAAAAACCAAAAACACTTTATATTTGCTCCTTTGCCAAATTTATTAATTTTTTGCCCTTTTTATGAGCCCGAGACCAAAATGCTCCTTCAAAACCATTTTCATTTTCCAAGTTTATAGATTTTTGCCAAATGCCAAATTTTTCCCTTTGACAACAATGGTGCCATAAACTAGCATGCATGCGCTACAGAATCACCCAAAACCTTAGAAGCACTTCAAAACAATCGTTACAAAATGATGTCAACACAAGAGCTATGAAATGATTAAATTAGCATGAATTTATGGAGTGCCAATAGGATGAGCTACCATCACACTCGTTGCAATAAGATATTTATTTGAACTTCTATTAGCCATCTTGTATAAAAAAACCCCAAGAATCATCAGAAATAGAAATTGTGAAATTTAATACAATCTATTATTTTTGCGTTCTTCATTAAATAGAACGCATCGGGCATCAAGCATATACTCACACCAAAATGTACTATTAGTCATTGTGCACCGCTAACCCGTACACATATGATAAAAAATCAATACGATTCATATTTTTGATCAATCAGTGCTTTACACAGATATATGCGCCTTGATGCACTTGTATATACAGTGAGCACCGGGTCGATTTTCCTGTACAGTGCGTACCAAGGCGTTTTTCCTGTACAATGCACGCCACGTACCACAAAAAATATTTAAATTTTTTTTGCTGACAACGATAGAGTTGACAGGGTTTGGGATCCGATGCAATAACTGGTACCATTGCAATGGATGCCAAATGCCCCATATGCAACTAAATAAACCCTATAAAAATATATTGCTTAAAAAAATAAACTGTAAAAAAATCTATTGCTTACAAAAATAAAACCTATAAAAATCTATTGCTTAAAAAAAGAGGGGAACAAGAAAAAACAACAAGAAAGATACAACTTCTAATATCAAAGGTAACTATGAAACCCTTATATATTTTTTAACATGCATTGAAAATAGTTTGAATCAAATAGGGAAATATTGAAATGATCAATATAATGAAATCACATACCTGGAATTTCTTATCTGTAGATTTGTATGTGCCCTACGGATCCCTTCCAATTTTGTCTCTTCAAAAAAATCCAGCCACTCCAAAGAATTGTGTGGTAAATCTCTCTTTTTTCACTGTGTTTTTTCAATTAGTATGTAAAAAAACTTATTAAACTATATCTTTTAAAAAATAAGTTTGTCTTCAAATCGCTGCGCCTTATCGAATAGTGCGCCCCGATGCATATATAGTAAAAAATGAACTGATACCAATTTTAATGACATAATAGAAATGCAAACATTCGCTATTAAAATTTATAGATGTTTTGATTTCCAGAGGTTTTATCAGATGTGATAGTTCAGTGCGCTGCATAGTTTATCATACCAATGCATTACACACACACACACACACACTGATGCTTTATAAAATACATAAACACAACGATAAATTTTAATATCAGATTCATACATGTATTGACAATGGTTTTGGCTCAAATGTAGGGAAAATAAGGTTATAATATCAAATGCCCAATACTTCGGATTCCAGTTCATTCCATATCGTTGCAAGTTTGTCAACTTCTCCCACATTGTTTGAAGTAAGTCTAGATTTTATTTATAATTAATTTCTCTAATTGAATTTATGTCATTTATGCACATGCATTTGAATAATTGTTCATTGAATTTTGTAGGATCATAAATTGGGATTGAGTTTGGATGAGAAAGATATTCCACCAGTGAAAAAATGTCGCAAGATCTTATAAGGAGAAATATACCACATGAAAATGTTTGATGAAAATGGATAGCTACTTTATCCTGCCAATTGTAACATGCCATCTTCCAGCAACCTAAAGCCCGGGTCAACGATATTACACCATGAATTGGATCTCTTTTATGCGACCCTAGTGATATGTGGTTGTTCAAAATGTAAAGGATTGAAGAATAACCCTCGACATGTCACATTGTCTCATTATAGTAATGATATACTACCCAAATTTGATGGTCTAATACCCCCCACTGCGGTCAATAATCCAATAGGTGATATAGAACATACACGTAGGAACAGTTCCATGTACTCCTTTTTTGAAAATTTGGAAGCCAGATAAACTATGTTTCCTCCTAAATTGGCCAACCCTTCTCCTTCTATTCAGTCAATGAATATTTATTGCAATGAGCCAAAGTATGATATCAATACTACCCAAAACATCACCACTAGGAGATAAAAAAAGTTTTATGATCTAAGAGAAAAAATTTCCAAGTACACACCAAATTATGTTCAATTGTTGGAAGGTAGCGATGAATTCCCTCTTCCTATCCATCTACAAAGTAAATACCAAACCAATTACAACTGAGCTTTGTATGGTGCTTGGCCTTCGTCCATGCCTGTGCCTAATGTTGGAACTACATTCTCTTTTTGTGGTAATAGTTATATGATTTCCAAGTCTAAAATAGATGTTTCAAATCTTGGGTTGTTTATCCTTTCACATGTATTTGTTCCTCCCAAACAATTAGTGACACTTATTCCATTTTGCAGTCCTCTTTATAGTTGGTCCAATTACTTGAATATTGTCAAATATAAACATAACATTTCCATGTCTAATATGTGAATGAATGGTTATGCTTCTAGAAAATTTAATAGGAAAAACCTCTTATATATCGACGGTCGTCCACAAACACATGGGAACATTGCAAGGTTCATAAATAATTGCAAGGCCTCATTATTCAGTGAAAATTGTTCCTTTGAGGAATACTCCAATGACAAAGAGTTTTTTTTTATGAAAATGAAGGCATCCATATTTATTGTTGTGGATGCAATACATAGTTTGTATCCCAGTGACAAGTTGTTAATAAACTATAACTTCTGTAGACCACTAATGGATCATAAAAAACACCTAGAATTGGGTCTACCTTTAGACGTCCCCTTGGGACGTAAGAAAAAGATGATTGAGTAATTGTATTTTTGGATTTTCTATGGAACTGATGTAAATGTATTACTTAATTCGACATCAATTTTATAAAATGGTTGGTTGCATGTTACGATCATTACATCAAGGATGGGGACTAAGCTCCCTATAACTTCTACACATGGAATTTTGCTTATTTTATTTATTGAGTTTGCTTAATAATTTTTATATTTTTATATATTAGTAATGAGCCTTAACCATTATAAGATTTGCACACTGGGGATTGTATTAGGGCCTAATATGGCCCACATGTAAAAAATAATGACTTTGCCCTTAAATTTGATGCTTTATGGATTATTCATGATGCAAATGGCCTATAATATCAAATAGACTCACAAAGGGAATATGGGAAGCATCACTTATTTAAGGATCTCTTAGGATTAATTGTGGAGGACATATGAGAGTTGTATATTAGTTATTTTATAAGACATATGTATTAATAAAATGATTTTGATTACATGATTACAAAAAATATGAGAATGAATATTAGTAATTTTAGAATTTAGATAGAACACTAGTGTCATAGGATGCATGCACATTATGTAAAATTTAAATTTTTGGGAGGGAAAGTATCATATGTCCATGTTATATAATGACTTTATGTCAAATTTTATTTTGTCTTTAAAAACCATGGTGGTGCTTGGGACTGCATAAACCAACTAATTAAATTCATCATTTCCAAATCATTTGTCATTTTGTTTCATTTTTACAATATTTTAAAATAGTTTACATAGAATCATCTTTGATGAAATTGCATGCATCTATAGATCTATTTCTATGGATTCAAAATATATTCTTTTATATAAATGTTATTATTTGATGAATTACATTAATTTATAGATATATTTTTATTAATTCCAAACATATATAAAAAAGTTATAAAAATGTTATTGTTTCCTATTATTTTAATATTTTTCATGTAACATGTATCATAATTTAAAAATACACGTCTTTGTTTTTGCAATAAAATTTTAACACAATCATTTTTAAAAAATTTAACATTTTTGCCTACAAACTAAAAAAAAAACATATTGATTCTATTAATACCTTTATTATTTTTTTTGTTATTAATACAAAGTGAGGTGCATTTTATAGTCCATTATGACACTTGGGATATGTCATCCCTACATTAGTACATATGACCAAATTTGCGAC
>WSFP011585441.1:0-10371 GCA_009831015.1 Picea engelmannii | reverse complement strand
GAACATTTAAGTGGGGTAAAAGGAGGTTGCCCCCTCGAAGAGGCTTATTATCTGAAATTCTCTCTTTTTCAAGGCGTTGAGTATGTTTTTTGAGGATTTCCTATGCTATATTGATATTTGGTTCTTAACACATTTTCTGCGTGACTAATGAGAATGATATAATTTCAGAGATATATGTTCGAACATTAGTGAGAGAAACTTTTTGCGACAAGTGGAATCAGCCTTATTAATCCATTGTGCGACCACAAGGTGAGACGGAAAACTTTGATGCAGAAGGAGATCGACGCTGTGATAAACAACAACAGTAGGCTTGTCACAGTAGGGAAGCGCGAAAAAAAATTATGGAGTGGTGGCAAAGCACTGAGAGGCTGGTCGCAAGACACAGAATCTATACGTGGAAATAAATTCAGTGTGACAGGAAGAAACTCCAAAGAAGAGAGGCTGACCACAGGAAGAACTACCGTCTGGAACACTAGCTCATAGTGAACTCCAACAGGATCCAAACAATGACTGGAAATGAAGGAGGCATGGCAACTTGAAGGAATAGACTCACAATACATATGATGGAAATCAACCTCCCCACAACGAAAGACCCAAGACTTGAATAAAAGACAACAAACAACGCACAAATTCAGAAGGTAAAGGAGAAGCATGCAGGGTGACCAATATTTATACTTGAATGGAAAAGGGATGGAATCATGGCAGAGGAAAATATATCCATGGTGATGAGAAGTTTGGAATTACACTAAATATTTGTGTGACAAATGCGTGTGACAGGTACAACCTGAAGTGTGCAAAGTACATATGATAAGAGCTGTAGAGTATACATGATATGGGCCCCATGATTTCTTAACCTTTTTGACTTCATAATTAGGTCATGATGGTCGTTATATCTATTGACATGACCTTTATTCCAACAACTTTCCTCGACCTCTGGCATGGAAATTCCCTCTTTCTAATAGGAATCGACCTTTTGGGAAAGGGACATTTACAAGTCACACATGAATAATTATGACACCCTTTCGTGACTCCAAGAGCTAGACTTGCCACTTGCTGATTTCAACCGGTTCATTATTCATACTTGACTTCACATGCTTCGACACATGAACTGTGACTCATCTAGGACTGACTCTAACTGTAAAAATCATGGTGCTAACACCATGCATGACACAAGTATCTATATCATGGCCACAAAATAATACACCATGGATCCATGTCACAAGTGAGAGCATAACCATGACCAATTATAAATGTAGATTTATGTCACATTATGAAAATCAGTGAGAGCACTCAATGCATGAGCGATCTATGAAGTACTCATGAATAACTTGATCATAGCTTGGGAAGGAATGCGATCAAGGAATGATTGCTCCCAACTGAAGTTATTCATCCCAAATCCCAATGGTATGAATATACATCATGAAAATAAAGGAGTTGATGTAAAGCATGATATAAACTGTATGATTACTGATCATTGATGTATACCATGAAAAAACGCGAGGGAACCCACCGATGATGATGATGGAACCTAAGATACCTAGTACAATCCAACAAGTGTGAATAGATGAGTTGAATTTGAACAATCATAGATTCATACATGAGCCAATGATGTAAACCCACTGCTAAAATGTAAGGGAATATACCACAAATGTCTGTAAATCCCAGGGTACTGACTTGTTTCTATATTTCAATCCTAGATAATGATCCAGAGTCTACATGAGGAAATCCGTCGAAGGAGGGCCTTGATGTATCCCCCATAAATCGACATGAAAGATATGAAGGTATATGGTGTGAAGAGTGTAGTAGTAGAGATCAACTGACGCAGGGATGGATAGGATGAATGGGTTAAAGGACTGAAAATGGTTGAGACATAGTAGATTTCCCTTGAAAACATAAGAACGAAAAATAACTTTAGTTGGAAACATTGACTCGAGAAGGACCAAAACACTCACCGTGGGAGACTAGAAGAGTAACCAATCGGTGCAGTCTAATAATGCATGGAGATGGAAATGATTTAGAGACAATGGATAACCGAACTATTGTACATAGATGCAAAATAGGTCCATGGTTCAAGGGTGAATCGATAGATGACTGCCATTTGTGAAAATGACTAGATGGAAAACCCCCACTCTTTTTTTCTTCTTTCATGTTTAAGAGAGCGTGGAAGAAAATAAAAGTATGCTTGATTTTCTCACCCATGGATTTATTGTCGAGCCTTGGGTGAATAATAGTGCTCGATTCATCATTTTATGTTTAGAGAGCCTGAAAGGACAAAGAAGGCTCCAAGGGTGTTCTTTTTCATAATTTTAGTCTTCTGAGCCCAAAAAAGGATAAAATATTACAAGGGAGAATACTTCTATCCAAGGTGGACTAGAGTATTCATTTTTCATAACTAGTCCATCCGATCCTAAAAAGAGGTAAAATTACACCAAATAGAGATCCTTTCCAATCCAATCTAATGAACAAGTGTGAAAGAAAACAAGCTCACTCAGAAACATCTTCATTTTTAGGGAGTTTGAAAGGAGCTTAACAAAGACTCCATGGTGTACCTTTTTCATGGTTGGTTACTGAGCATGACAAAGGGGTAATCATAAGCTTCACTGGAGAGAACAAGTGGATTGCAATGAAGTTACAGATTTAAGGAACATGACTTTTTGCAATGGACTTTCTATAGCGGGAAAACCCTGTACATACTACCCCAGGGTTTTAAAGTGAAAGCAGATCTAAACACCTAAAGTCTCATACTTTTAACAACTATCCCGACATTACCCCACAATCATACAATCATATCATGTTTAGAGGGTCTGAAAAGGGATTAAAAGAAGACTCGAGGGGGTATGACTCATGTATGAGAATGGTTCAGGTAGAGCCCACTTCTAGGCTCAGACCAAGAGTCTCTTTGATAGTCAAATTGGAAAGTCTCACAAAAGGGAAGAGAACACAAACCACGGTGTAAGTCCTCCCACGGTGTAGAAACCATAGTCATGGCTTCAAGGATAGCCTCATTTGAAGGCAATTCAAAATCCAAGAAATCATGCAAACGAGGGTCGACAGTCCCAAAGGGTGAAGTAAACTGGCCATATTATATATGACGATGGAGGATCTGGTCAGGACTGGAAGAGTCTATCAGTGAAGAATCAAAAGCACTAGGGCTTAAGGATCTACAAACAACGAGATTAGGCTCAGAAGGAGACTCAAGATCACTTGGACCAAGAAGGGGAAGCAATGGCTCTCATTCACCCATTGGATAAACAAATGGATCAATTTCTGAGATCAAGTCTTGAGAAGGAAAAAATGATTGAATAGGTTCCTTCTCAGAAGAAATTGAACACCGAGGATAAGACACCATATAATTAACTCGTGGTAGGGTAGAGTCTACATGAACACTAGGAGCATATAAAGGGGTATCCTGAACTAACACCGAATTAAGATGGTGATTATCAGATGCCATCTGGTCAATAGTGACAATGCTTCCATTGTGAGGGAAATGCATCACCCGAAAGAGTGTAGACACCACAACATTCATAACATATACATAATCATGCCCGAGAATCATATTGAAATCTAATGGGCCTTGCACCACTATAACATCAACAAGGACAATCTTCCCACCTAACGAGATAGGTAACTGAGGAAGAATCCTGAAATATTCACTAGGACATCTATCAAAAGCAAACAACTCATGCGAAGAAAACACAAGCTCGGGGGATCCCAATACTTTCCAAACCAAGGAGGGTAAAATACTCAACGAAGCTCCTTCATCCACAATACATCGATAATTTTTTGTTGAATTAACTTCAACCCTTATTTGAAAAGGTACGGAAGAAGGAAGACGAGGCTCAAAAAGATCATTCCAATCAAAGGAAACTGACCTAGGGCTTGGAGGGGGTGTGCTCGGAACGAGAAGAATACCCCCTTGTTCTAACAATATTAAACTGGAAATGCTAAAAACATAGTCAGTAGACACATCACCCTCCCAGAGAAGAGTGGGATCAGTCGAATACTGCATCGGCATGACCACTTTGTCAACCAATGGCTGAATAGGCTGCGAGACTACAAGGTCTAAAGGCACCTAAACCATTAAAAGAAGAGTGGGATCAGCTGATGACTGCATCAGCATGACCAATTTGTTAACCAATGGATGTATAGGCTGCAAGACTACAAGGTCTAAAGGCACCTCACCCCTCAAAAGAGGAGTGGGATCAACCGATGACTGCATCAGCATGACCATTTTATCAACCAATTGCTCAATAGGCTGTGAGGAAACCTCAGAAGACTCAGAATCAGAAGAGCTTGCAGATAGGGACCACAATCTTTGTACCTCTGGAATGTCGAGGCACACATTAGTAAGGTGATCTCCCTTGTAAATATTACAAGGGAAGTTAGGCTTACATCCTATCCATCTAGGTTTCTCAATAGAATCAATGCCCCCAACATGACTAGCAATGGCTGGTTGAACATCTCCAACATGACTTGCAAAGGCTGGTGATGGGTCGATAACATGACTCGCAGAGGCTATAGATCTATTTCCAGTATGACTAGCAGGGACTCGACCTTTTTACTCAACATGACTTACAAAGTGTGGGTGCTTTCCCCCAGCATGACTTGCAGATACTGGGTACTGGTCTTCAACATGATTTTCATAGGTTGATGTCCTATCTCCAACATGACTTGTAGAGGTTGGTGACTTCTTCTTCCTATTATTTCGCTTTCTATTTCATTTAGACTTCTGGTTACTAGTAACTATACTTTTAGTAGAGGCGAGAGAAGGAGGAGGAGAATAATTTTTTGATGAAGGAACATAAACATTGTGTCCATGAAATAAAGTGCTTAACTGAGAAGGTTAAAGAGAATTTGGGACATTTGGAATGGTACCCAACCAAATTTGTAATCCCACATTCAAACTAGGAATGTACAAAGTGGCCATCAAAGGGACACCAACATTTCCGAAGAAAGGAAAAGCACAAGAATCCCCTTGCAAAGGGGTTCTTTGGTTGGTATCATCGGGAAATTTATCCATGAAGATCTTATGCACAAGTTCTCCCCTTGCTAGATCATTGAAGTTCATAAAAGTCTCACACACTAACTCTGAAGAACCAGTGTTATCAAAACAACACCTATAAAGAGATGGCTCCACGTTTCTAAGTGGAAGACCGAAATGTCCTCATGACCAGTGGAGTGTGTGGTCTACCACCCTAGGTCAGAGACCCAAAGAAATGACTGACTAACTCACTATGGAAAACTAGGGAGCACAGAGCACACGCTAAAAATTCCTAAAGGAAAATCAAGCAAATGACTAACTAGTTGGAGGAATAGTTACACCAACCAACACTAGAGCAACTTAACAGTGCAAGTGCAACTCGAATATGAAAGCACCCTCTAGGTATACTCTACAAAGCATGGCCCGATGTCTATCCTATGTACCAAAATATACCCTCGTAGTTCCTGATAAATAGGAAAATAGGTTGCCAGCTCGTGAATAACTACCAGGTGGGTATAGTCGACAGTCGAGTGGACCACAATGAGCAGGGTATCAATCTCGAAACCTATCGAGGGTATCGAAAGCAAGTTTTCTGGAAGATGACTAAGGACCTAAAATTTATTTGAGACCCACAAAGCTCTGTGGAAAATGCGATCAATGTAATCGCATGACAAGTCCTCTATAATAATATATATATATATTATATAGAACTTCAGCATCCCACAAGATTCCAAAGTGGACCACAATGAGCAGGGTATCAATCTCGAAACCTATCGAGGGTATCGAAAGCAAGTGTTCTAGAAGATGACTAAGGACCTAAAATTTATTTGAGACCCACAAAGCTCTGTGGAAAATGCGATCAATGTAATCGCATGACAAGTCCTCTATAATATATATATATATATATATATATTATATAGAACTTCAGTAGCCCACAGGATTCCAAAGTGGCATGAACCCCTAACTCCTAAATAGCCACGACATCCCTCAGTTGTGACTAGTCCCACTCTCGCCAATGGACCGACGTCATGCAAAATGATCGCCTGCAACCACATAATACAGTTCTAGGTCAGCCATATTGACCATAAAACACATTAAAATATCCAAAAAAGATAAGTTTTGCACCCATCATCCTTGCCCGCAAGGCGCGACTGTTTAACCCATAGGTGCACACACATGTGTGCCTATCCATCCCACAGGCACACATGCATGTGCACCTATCCACCCTACAGGGGTGACTCCATGCACCCTTGTCACGGACACAGGCATGCATCACAACACGCCTATCCACTACATAGATGGGCACCCATGCACTGTTATGTAGCAAACAGGCACGCATACCATGCATGCCTTTTCCCCCCCTACAGGCACACCCATGAGCATCTATCCGAATAAAAAGCACACACCCGTGCGTGCATATTTACGGATTGCCCATGCACTGGGGGGCCCACACCCATAAAAACCCCTGTACGACCCTTCGTACAGGCCCTGCCCACAAATTGAAAACCTACTTCTATACAGGACGATAAGACTACTAACCTGAAGCTCACTGGTCTTGTATAAGCTACCTCATTCTCCTAGAATCTCCAAATCTCCTCTAAATACCTCTCATCATGTCACTTTGACAGCAAGTACAAATGAGGTGGCGATGTGGGCCCTACAGCTATATATAGGCCTTTCTGCCAAACTTCCAAACACTCTCTGGGTGTCCATTTTTTGATCCGTCTTCAGCCACAGGATTAGCATCCCATCACCTACATCAAGACAGTCCCTGGGCCATTTTTTATCGTTAGCCCCCAGGGTGCCATTTTTTCATACCCCATCCAGTTATGCATGCTCATGTTCAAAATTATCAAATCAATGCTTGTATGTTCGATTCTCTTCATATATTGTTCACGTCGGGTATTTGGTTTTCATGTGTGCAAGTACTTGGTCATCATACATCAACACAACCCCTTTAGGTATATAATAAACACTGGCATGTAATCATTCCCTCTGAATCTCAGTTGCATCTCCAGTCACACCCTCTGAAATTTTCCTATAGGATCCAAATCTCCGGCTCTGCAGTACCGCCACCTCCATTGCATTTAGGTACCGGTAGCACTCTCCCCCACATGAGTTGTCCCATTCATAACACCCTATGGCACTTTGACACTCATGCTATTTTTCAACCCTTTAGGGATGGGAGTCCCGATAGTCTTACATCATGTTGTGAATCAACCACATAGTCCTTCTCCTCATTTTGCTAGCTTTCCCAATGGACTCCCAGATTATCTCTTTAAGGTTCTATTTTGACTGCACCTCCACAGTGTCATGAACCCTCCATTTCATCCACAATCAGTTTTCCCATCCACAAATTTCCCTCCATTTCATCTACCTCATACATAAACCCACCCATGGGGCCCCCAACCTCCACTAGTTCTCCAAGAAAATTGCGCCCTCACCGGCTCACCCATATTAAATTGGGGCACTCATTTCTGTATTTGTACACTCATCCCAAATTATTCTTTATAAATTGTAAAAAGCCTTTGTTTCCAGCATTTACATATCCTTTTGTCGTCACCTTTGATGACCTTCTCCCCTTTTTTGGAAAACACAACCCATGTTGCCCTTGGTTGGGGCACTCCTTATCATCTACCCCTGTTGACATCGTCCATATACTCCAAATATCCCACCAGACACTTACCTCTGCCCTCTGAGTTTGTTCACTTTGTATCGCCTCTGACACAACTTATCCCATGTCTTGTTGTCCCCCTGACACTTGACCTAGTTGAACGGTTGCGGCCACTTATACTTCGCACATACCCCCAACCAAGGGAAGTCTTGAGTCTTCATACATCTTGATTTCGTCCATGTACCTCCTCAGTTCCTAACCTCACCTAGTAGATTTCACGAATCCCTTTGTTTCTTGGAGTCGCATCCCCCTTTTGTCGACATCAACACAGTTTCCCGAAGGGAGACAACATCTTGACTCTCATTACCTTTCCAATGAGAGGTTTCGGATGGCACAGGGAGAACCATAATTGCTCCCTGCTGTTGTTGACCCTTGTAACATTCGACTTCAACACTTTCTCATGTTACGGTGGGTCTTACTTTGCAACTATTGCACTTGTTTCTTATATTCACCGAAGACCTCTGAACTTGGCTAGGCTATCAATGCCCACAACATCTGTGATACTTCTTACAAGTATCCTTGCCTACTGTTCAGAGTATGTTCCTCATCAGACTTGTCCTCCACCTTTATCAAAACCGCCCCTGACGGCACTGCAGTGATCTACATCAACACACAGTTTTAGTTACTGTACAAAACCATTCTTTTTCAGTTACATGACACAAGCATGGTGCATGCCCGCCTTGTTTGTACACAATTTATTTTTACACACCTTATGGAAGGTTGGGTCCTATAGGTTCCTTTCTCCCTCCAATGGGTAACTCTTGACATTCTCACTATCGCTCTCTCTTACAACGACACTCTCAGTAGAAGAAACATTGATGAATTTTGGCTATACGTATGCTCTTAACCTCATCCATCAGGGGGCATTTGTTATCACTGAAATTTCGTTCAAAAATGGTTACAAGAATCCAGCATCGTCAAATATTTATGAAGTCACCCATGGACCAAAATTACCACAAAATCATTTCCAAAAGGTCCAAAACTATACAACCAATGATAAAATTAAGGTGCGCTATGACTACATAGGGCGCGAAAGCACATACGCGATCCAAAAACACTCTAAAAGCGCACATGTGCGACTATGGTCGCTAAAATCCACGCACATCTGAGAATGGCACATTTATGAGATTGGTCGGCCTCCCACGCACTTCTGGTTCGGCTTCCAAGTTGATTTGACACCCAAATCTCGACTAAATCCGACTGTGTGGCTGGTCAAAGACCTAAAAATGCCCTAAATAGCCTCTTTTCACACTAAAAGTTGGTTGCACAATACCTCAAAGAGGTGCTATAAAACAACGCCATGGGTGCACTTCATTTTCAAGGAATTCATTAGCAAAGTTATGCTGCTGCTATTCTCTTGAGGAATCCTCTATTCTCATCAAGAGTATACTAGCACCATTACATTGGGCAATCCATCTCACCTCTTGAGTGGATTAGGTTGGGATTCTTTCACCATTTCATTCAAAGTTGTAAGAAGAGCTTAGTTGATGGGGTCGAAGAGCCCTCCCTTGGAGGAAGAAGGGACCCATAGTCCTCTTTCTTCTTGGTGTTTTCTTTCACTAATATAATCCTTGCCATTGGTGACATGAGTCTTATTGGTTTTTTTTTCTTATGTCCTTATTCTCAATAGTTTAGTTGTTCTTTTATTTCTTATTTTATTTCTTAGTTTCTCTTTTATGTTTATTTCTCTAACCTTTTTCCTTTACAACTGTCTTGCTTAGCTAACCCAACTAAGCTTGCAAGAACCTTTGTTTTTCTCATCTAGGTGGAAAAAGAGGCGCAACACTCCATTTGGTATATCAATAGGAATTGGATCTTCTTCATGCAAGTACAAAGCAATTGTGTGTGTTGGAACAAAGGATCACTGAAAGGAAACTTGCAACATCAAGGTGACCAGGTTGTATCTTCTACTTTCAATTAATATGATATAGCGACATGTCCCTTTCCCATAAAGTAACTCTTACTTTATTGTGTGATTCCTTGATCATATGCATAGGTTGACATTGAACATACTTTGCTATCTTCACTTTGGTTGGTTTGCGTTGTCTTGGACTTGACTTCATGAAATCACCAGAGCAAAGAGGGAACAACAGAGACCTAAGGAAGCGATATAAAGGTATGTCACTTATTCCTTCCCATTAGTAGATTCAATGATTACAACTTAGGGAAAGAGTCGTGTCATTTCCTATTTTGTTCTAGATCCAGGTGGATCTAGGGAGATCTGTTAGTGTCCACACCTACCAATTTTTCTGATAACATCCATCCTTGCCCCTTCCTTCCACCCAATAATATATGAGAGATAATAAAACTTTACATTAAATCATTACCATCAACCAATCATCACATAGAACCTGATAATGCTTCATGAGACTTCTTCAATTTATGCAATTCTTCAATTCTTGGAGTACTTTGATCCTGTAGATAATATTACTCAATGTGTTTTATGAAACTCCTCCAATTTTCACTCCTTGAATCCTCCCCCAAAAGAGGTTATATAAATAATGGTAGACTTTATTCAATTCTGGTCTATTCAGGAGAGTGAACTTGCACATAATGCCCCGCACTCAATAATTAACATCCGATTCTGAAAATTGTACACAAGAAACCAAATTCTGTACTATTTTCAATGAAATTTGTCCCACTTCATTTGGACTTTCTATGAAGAAGTTATGACTGTTTTACCCGGAACACCTGTTTATTGACTAGCATCAGGACT
>WSFP011585440.1:0-10371 GCA_009831015.1 Picea engelmannii | reverse complement strand
GGATTATCGGCTATCATCTTCCTCTGTAGTTCCTCGCATATTCCCTTATCCTGTTTGGCCACTATGTACGCTCGAGGGATCTCACTGTTGTATAAAACCTCGTCTTCCAATGCAGGCATACTTCTTAGAAGGCTCTCTGCTAGCCTGATATCCTGCCATGGATCATTCTCAACGCCTTAAATTATCTCAAGATGATCAGTAGAACAAGAAGTAAATACAAAAGAAATGGCCGCAATATATATTTAATTAGCAGGAAATCATTATCATCCGTTAGTCACCTTAGAGGGACTCTTGTGATAGAGATACTCTCACGCGAAGTTCCTCCCAAATCTGAAGGACGTCGGCCTGTTTGGTTGTCGGTCAAGTCCATACTTGAATTCAGTGTCTCCCCATCTTTGATTTCTCTGATAAACCTGAAAAAAAGAAGAAGAATCAACATCACAACATGATTGCAAGTTCTCTCCAATTAAGTGAACGTTTTATTGCACAGAGGGGCTTTTACAACAGGTTAATGTGGATAGCCGTAACAACGATCATACATCAACCCATAAAAATAAATATAGAAGGTTATTATTTATGTGACATTAAATACAGTAAACTAATAAGGATACCAATTAAGTAAACTTTTCATTTATGCTATATTATAAATAGTTCATTTTAAGTTGATTTATTCTATAAAGAACTCATATTAAATTTAGTTAGAGATTGACTCAACATATATTTATATTTTCCAATGTATTTAAAGAATTATCATTCTATTAATTACATTTATTTTAATTGAAATTTTATTAAATTATAAAAATAGATATTAAATTCTTAAAAAATAAAATTTATTAAACAAATAAATACTTTAAAAAGTTACAATCATAAAAACTTCGTTTATCTAGTTTATAGATGTGGTGTATATGTTACTTTTTATTTCATAAAAAATCATGGACACAACCGAGCATGTTGTCATAATTATTGATCTGACCACCTAGTCCACGCCGTGGAAACCCTTTTTCTAATTAGCCAAGGAAAACGCTTTTTAGGTTTTTCGATGTTAGTTTAGTGTTCTCAGTAATGCATAGGATGCATGCCATCACCAAAGGAAAGTAGGCATGCAATTACCGTTACATGTGAAGGTTAACTGTGACAAGTATGCAGAGCTCAGGGATGCATGCATGCAATTGTCGTTACATGTGAAGGTTGAATATGTGTAGTTGGAATGCATGAGTTTTCTCTGTTAGGAGGTGAAATATTTTAACTCAATTTAATCTGAAGAATGAAAGCTGCACACAAAAACCAGGGGATCTCATGTACTCGCCATCAGAGGAAATAACACCAAAGGGTGAAGAAATCCAGGGTCTGTTTGTTGCGTACTGAAGCTCACCTGCACAGACTGGGACCCATCTTCTGGCAGAGCCCTCGACGTTGCCCAGAATGAAGCGCCTCTTAAAACAAACACCTTCTATAACACAAACATAATTTATAGGGTTCTCCGCTGGCGTGTCTGATTCCAAAAGCTTTTCAGATAGATAATCCAATTCCTGCTCGCAGTTTTGTAGGACTTCACAAGGCATCTCATCGCTCGCCTAAGCATGATACATCGTCAATTCCATGTTGTTGATACACTGTCAATGCAATTTTGTTGCTGGAATTGCTTTGGCACTCTTCATGTCCGATCAGGGAATTCATCTTTTCAGAGACTGGAACGAATATCTTCTGGTTCTTGATGAGGCCAAGAACAACAACCTTATTCTTCATTGCTTGGGATGCTTTTCCCTCGACAACAATTTATTTCGATTTCAGCACTCCACTCAGGAATGACCACAGCTGCTTCACCACCGGAGGCGCCCCTCCTATATCCATATTTCTTCCGGATAAATACAATTCAATGTACTGTAGGATATAACCAGTAAAAATCCTATGGGCTATAATAATAATAGGTCTACTGCCGGCAGACATTCCTTAGTCTCAACAAGCATATCAGTTGATTTCCTTCATGATCGACCTCTGTATATATCAAAATTTCTCCCTAGAGTAAAATAGTTAAAGAATAGATATCTGACCTTTGAGTAGACTGCAAGCATTCCTCATCCGCATAGACCGACTGGAATGAACATGGCCATAGTTGCGACCTTCGCAACGACATATCTTATAGTCGACAGTACATTCGAACTCAAAACCTGAAAGGTCGTCTTGAAAATTAGAGACCACAACATGACCAGGCTATGGATGCTCTCATCCACAAGGTGGAGAAGCGTTTGCAAGGTTTATGGAGGGCCTGAACAAAGGCAGTTGATCTAAATTGGCGCATCCACGAACCGTCTGCTATTGGATTGGTGTTGACAATGGAGAATCATCCAGTCCATCTTCATGGCTTCAATTTCTTCATTGTTGGAAGAGGATCCGGGAACTATGACCCTACGACGTTGCCAAATTCAATCTCATGTGTGGTATAGTATTTCAGATATAAAATAGTATGCAGAACATAAATATTTTTAGCTAGAAATGGTAGAACAACAATGATATAACTAGAATAATACTAGAATAACACCAGAAAGAGCACTTTGATTAACCATAATAATGTTTATACCTTCTACTCTTTTTTATACTAAATCTATTTATCCAAAAGAATAGTGTAGAGGAAGATCTTTCTAGAAGCAGAAGCTTCTATTAGGTCTTCTTTCATTTGACTTATTCTTCCTTATTGTTAGGACTTATTAATATTGACCTTTATTACATGGACTTATATTATTCTACCTGAGTGAGGGGTTAGGGAGGTTATGTCCCTAAGATGCTCTCCCCCTTAAAGAACAATGTTGTCCTCAAGGCTTTAGATGAGGAAATTGTTGTAGAATAGTGGTCAGCTCCGTGGTGGCATCTTTTGGAAGTGTATATTTCCACTCGAATAGCACTTCCTTGATGGTGCGCTAACGAAGACGACACTCTCGTTGGGCCAAGACTGCTTGCGTCTGCAATCATATCGAGCCTTCTTCATCCAACTCAGGGACACTAGTTTGAGTTTGGCACTTAGTTCCAATCACCTTCTTTAAGCAGGAAACACAAAAAACATGATGGAGCTTCGACTCACTGGGTAGAGCCAACTGATAGGCCATCGATCCCACATGCTTGAGCATTGTATAAGGATCATAAAATTTGGGTGCAATTTTATGACAATGTTTATCTTTGAGTGAAATCTTCTTATAAGGTTGTAGTCAAAGAAACACTTGGTCCCCTTCAACAGAATGGCGTTTGGAATGACCTTGATCTGCTTGTTGCTTCATGTGATTTTAAGCCATGATCAAATTGTCTTTGAGGGCATGAAGAATAGCCTCACAGACTATAATATTTTTGTCAACCTCCTGAACCTTCGAGGCCCCTGAAATATAGGAGAGAACTGATGGGGGATTTTGGCCATAGACTGCTTCAAAAGGATTCATGTGAGTAATTGTATGGTAAGATGTGTTGTACCACCATTCAGCTAGGGGTAACCATCGAGCCCACCGATTTTTCCTCTCTGATGCAAAACACCTCAAATATGTTTCCAAACTCTTGTTGACAACTTCAGTCTAGCCATCCGTATGGGGGTGATATGCAGTGTTGTGATGCAATTAGGTGTCCTGTAGCTTGAAATATTCTTGCCAAAAATTGTTGGTGAAAGTGGAGGCTATTTTAGAGACAATATAATTAGGCATGCCATGAAACTTGAAGATATTATCCATGAAAATTTGAGCCACTGTGGTGGTTTTGAATGGGTTTTGAAGAGCACAAAAATGAACATATTTGGAGAGACAATCTATGGCCACCATGTTGACTAACTTATTACCTAATTTAAGTAAGCCTACAATGAAATCCATAGAAATATCTCACCAAATAGAAGGGGGAATCATAAGTCATTGGATTGTGCCATGAGCTTTGACAGTCTCTCCCATGTTGCATTGACAAACCTCACATTCAACCACAAAGGTGCAAACGTCCTATTTCATACCCTCCTAAAAAAAAGATGTTTGATCCGTTCATAGGTTCTGGTAAACCATGAATGCCCAATTGTGGGTGACGTATGAAGTTCATCAACCAATATGGATTTAAGTTGGGATTGCTTGCATAAATACAAATGGACTTTGTAGCGAAACTCTTCATTGCTCCAAGAGTACCCTTGAGAAAATGAAGAACTGTATTGCAATTGGTGGAGCATGCTAGAAATTTTGGGGTCTTGCAGCCATTCCTTATGAACAACTTGGAGCCAATTTGGAACAATGAAAGAGAGGGAGAAAAGGGACCCGTATTCTTCATATTTCAAGGAAAGAGCATCGACCACTACATTTTCCTTTTCCTTCGTGTAAATGATCTCATAATCATAGGCAAATAGCTTGGTCACCCATTTTTGTTGTGTTGGGGATGAAATTATTTGTTTGAGGAAATACTTGAGACCCTAATGATCAATTTTGATTTGGAATCGCTGACCCAATAAATAAATAGGTTAGAGATCTGCAACATGCAGCATAGATAACATTTCTTTTTCATAAATGGATTGGATCAAATGTTGCTTTGAAAGTTGTTTGCTAGTGAAGAACAAATGATTTCCATCTTGCATGAGGATGGCTCCAATTCCTTTCTCGAAAGCATCACATTCCAATACAAATGAGTGAAGACCAAATGATTGCCATCTTTCATGAGGATGGCTCCAATTCCTTTCTCGGAAGCATCACATTCCAATACAAATGTCTTTATGAAGTCAGGGAGGGCTAGGACAAGGGTCTAGCACATAACATCTTTTAAAGCTTGGAAGGAATGATCTGCAGCTGAATTCCATGTGAAAGAATTCTTTTTAATGAGATAAGTGAGAGGAGCTGCAATATTTCCATAATTCTAAAAAAACTTCATATAATATCCTGTTAAACACAAAAAACAATGCAAGCCCTTAAGATTTTTAGGGCTAAGCCAATCTTGGATAGATTCATTTTTCTTAGGATCCACTTAAACACACAATATGACCCAGGTATTCCACTTCTGAGGAACCAAAGGAACATTTGGATTGCTTGAGGAAAATTTGGTGCTTAGAGAGTATATGGAGAACTAGATTCACATGGGAGAGAGGGGATGGCCAAGGTTTACTCTAGATGAGAATATCATCAAAGAAAACTAAGAAAAAATGATGGATAAAAGGACATAAGACAAGATTCATAAGACTTTGAAAAGTGGAAGGAGCATTACACAATCCAAAGGGAATTACTAAGAATTCATAATGATACTCACGAGTGCAAAATGTAGTCTTGGGAATTTCTTTTTATTTCATATAGATCTGGTTGTAGCGAGAATGTACATCTAATTTGGTGAAGTATTGAGCACCTCTCAATTCATCAAATAGGTCATCAATGATAGGAATGTGGAATTTGTCTTTAATTGTGAGTTTCTTGAGGGTGGAGAAATTAGGACACATGCACCAAGTACCTTCTTACTTGAGTAACATGACCATGGGGGAAGAATAGGGGCTCGTAATTGGACGGATAACACTAACTTCTAGAAATTCATGAACAATTTCATCAATTTCATTCTTTTGGGGAAAGGGATGACGATCAAGACAAACATTGGGAGGAAGACTTCCTAGGATGAGAGGGATGGGATGATCATGGACTCCACAGGAAGAGGAAAGTTATTTGGCACTGATAAAAACAACTAGGTGTTAGGAGAGGATAGATTGGAGGTCAGAATGCACATAAGGTGTCTCAACAACATAAATGGAGTGGAGTTGGGCTATAATTACTTAATGAAAAATTTTGAGGATCTTTTCCATGCGATGGGAACTGATGATCTGAGGGGAGCCTGTTCTGATGCCTTGGAACTTATACTATTGTCCCTCATGTTGGAATTGCATGGTTAAGTCCTTAAAATCCATAAGAATGGGGCCTGAAGTGCATAACCATTCAACACCAAGAACAACGTCATAACCACCAATCTCTATAACAAAAATATGGGATTTCAGGTGATACTGACCAATTTGGAGTCACATATTTTCACATCATCCCCCACATTTCATGGAACTGCCATTGGAAATCATGATTTAAAAATTATTGATGACACATATGTAACAATTGAATTCTTCAGAAATGTGGTGATGAATAAAGTTATGGGCGTTGCCACTGTCCACAAGGATGATGACTTTCCTATTTTTGATGTAACCAATTAATTTTAGAGTCTAGGGAGTAGAGAAGCAAGTGAGGGAATAAAGTGAAATCATCAAGTCAACGTCTAGTGGATCAGAGGGTGGGGTGAGTTCATGTAGTGGTGGTAGTTCCTCCATAGGCGGAACAACATATTATTTAGAAATATCCTTAGTCACAACCATAAAAATATTTTGTTCCTTACGCTTGTGCCTAAGAAAATATTTTTCCTCACAATTATTAAAAAGACACTTGAGTTGACGTTCAACCATTTTAGCCTTGGTTAATATATGGAGCTTCAGGGGAGTTGCAGGAGCGACATAATTGGTGGGTTTATGGTGAGGAGGAAAGGAGGGTTTGCATGTCTGGGAGGATACAATCTGTTGTGCTTCCTTGGCTAGTTGAGTAGCTTCCAACCAAGTTTAGGGGTGTGCCATGAGAACATGGGAACGAATTTCATCTTTGAGGCCACTGATAAAGAATTCCATAAAGAAAGCATATGACATGCCCTCTATTCTCAAATCCATGTGTTGAAATGCGGAAATAAAGTCTTCCACTATCCCAGACTACTTTAACATGGTCAAGCAGCCTAAATGGTGGGTGTCATAGTCAAAGTGGTCATAAAGTTCAGTCACAAATTGTTTCCAAGAAACATACCCTTGGCGTGTTTTTTTTTTTCCATTTCCGCCATTTTCATTGTTTTGGATCTAAATGTAGGAAACCATAATGAATCTTGGATAAATCATTAGTAATGCCATGCAAAGAGAAATAATGTTCCATTTGGGTTACCCATCCTGTGGGATCCACTCCATCAAATTTGTTCAGCTCAATTCTGGGAGGGCATAGGTCTCGATAAAAGTGGGTATTATGAGGACCTTGGTAATGGGAAGAGTCATGTTCATCTTCATAAGATTGTTGTTTAGAAGAGGAAGGGTTCTGGGAAAGGCTCATGAAGTATTCTTTGAGGTATTCGAGGTCTTTGATGTGGGAAAATTGTTCCTTGAGGATATCAATAGCTGAATTGATTGAGATAAGGTTGGCATTGATATTATTGATGTCTTCCTGGTTCTGGGGGGTGTCAGTAATTAAGGTATTTAGTTCTTGGGCTCATGTGGTAGAAATTTGGAAAAATGAGCCGGAAAATTGTGTAAGGGAAACAAAAGGGGTTTGGAGGGGTGGTTGGGACCACATAGAAGAATGGTGTAAAATGATAGGTACAATTGCGATAAGGGTGAAAAAGGGGATCCAATGGGATAGGGGGCAAATAAGGTCATAGAAGGGTCGGGTCCTGTGGAGGGATTCAAGAAATCTATGTCAATCCATACACAAGTGTTGTTTGATGCACTACCACTCGAAGGGGTACCAACAAGGGTTACAAGGGTGTCCAACATATGTGCACTTGAGTACCACTTGTATTTCCTATGTGTATGACTCCTCTACCGTGGGTTTATGCGCGTAACGACAAATCTCTGTAGCGTTAAGACACCAGAATATGTCTCTACCCTGAGAAAAACTAACCCAAAATTTTCTGCCAAGGAAAGTGCTCTGATACAACTTGTAGTATTCCATACATAAAATAGTATGTAGAATAGAAACATTTTAGCTAGAAATGGAAGAACAACAATGATATAACCAAAACGATACTAGAATAATATAGGAATAACACCAGAAAGAACACATTGATTAATGATAGTAATGTTCACTTGCCTCTGTGAGGGGGAAACCTACAATAGAGCAGATCTCTATTACAAGAATATCCAAGACAATATTGATCATACCCTGTACTCCTATTTATATAAAACAATCTATCCAAAAGAAAAATCTAGAGGAAGATCCTTCTAGAAGTGGAAGCTTCTATTAGGTCTCCTTAAATTTGACTTATTCTTCCTTATTGCTAGGCCTTATTAATATTGACCTTTATTACATGAAATTATATTATTCTACCTACGTGAGAGTTTAGGAAGGTTAGTTCCCTAACATATGTCTTCAATTGTGTCTACCCATCTCTCCTGAAAATCTAACAAAAATAATATTAGTGGGTTTCCAACTGTTGAAGTGCATCAAGAACTAGAATTCCTACATCCTTCAGATATGTGGGAATTCCATATATCATTAACACGTATTTATGATGTCATATGGGTTTTGTCCTTCTAATTTCTTTCATTTAATTGTTCGAAGTTTGGTATGGCTTTTATCTAATGCATATTTTGTCACTTTTATGTTGTTTTAGGCATAGAGAAGCTTTTTCGAGATGAATCTTTATAGAAAGTTTACAAACTCCTTAGCAGTAGTTGTGGTCGTGTCTTTTTCTTTGATTTTCTATGAGGTACACATTTGATTTCTGCTACAAGGATTTATTGTTGTGAAGTTGGTTTCCTGTTGTGCTTCCTAATTACAACCAATTGAGGTTGTATTCTTCAAAAGTTAAGATAGCTAGTCAAATGAAATTGAATGACATATGCTTATTTCAGTTTTTGTAGTTTTATTCCAGGGCAGTAGACCCCTTTGTTTAAGATTGGAAAACTATTTGGATTATTATAGCTTTCTAGAACTCACTTTCATTTCATACTACTTTGTATAATTTGTTTATTGTGGGCACCATCGCATAATGCTACACAGTAAGTTACAAAATATATTTTCCCAATTGGAATATGTCTATATTTATATTATAATGTAAATTAACATAACTCTAAAATAGAATTTGAGATCTTTTGGATATGCTACAAGGCTGGAAGATAATGGAAATAATTTTGTAGACTTGTTTTTTTTTTTTGACAAAAACGGTTATAGTTCATATTAGAGGGGTGGCAAAGCCACAGATTCAATTACAAATTGCCCCGAGTTTCTTCGGGCCAACAGATCAAGTTACAAAATATGATGCAACACTGTTTCAGCATAAGTTCCAACTATGTTTCAGCATAATTTCCAGCACTGTGTTTCAGCATCTGTTCCATCGTTGTGTATCAGCATATGTAACAACTGTGTTTCAGCAACTGTTCCATCCCTGTGTTTCAGCGAATGAAAGCACTATTACAGCACTGTTTTTTAGCATAAGTTCTAGCTCTGTTTCAGCACTATGTTTCAGAATCTGTGTTCCAGCATCTGTGTTCCAGCAATTGTGTTTCAGCATCTGTGTTTCAGCTCTGTTTCAGCACTGTGTTCCAGCTCTGTTACAATACTGTGTTTCAGCTTCTGTTCCAGCTCTGTTTTAGCACTGTGTTCCAGCATCTGTGTTCCATCATTTTTGTTCCAGCATCTGTGTTCCAGCATCTGTGTTTCATCATTTGTGTCTCAGCTCTATTTCAGCACTGTGTTCCGGCTCTGTTATAGCGTTGTGTTTCAGCTTCTATTCCAGCTCTTGGTACTTGGCTGAGCTTGCTTGCCAATCAACCCAATTATTCCTGTCTTCAAGCCCGATTTCCTTAGATCCTTTGTACCTGCTCGACTCAGCATTTGGGAGAGAGCGTAGGGTCAGCGTGGGATCATGGGATTTCCACTCGTTCCAGAGTGCCATTCACTGACAGAGTACCTTCCTCCATTAGCACGCCTTGATTGGCTTCTTGGTCAGCCCTGCCATTTTGGTCCCTTAACACATGATAGAAATGACAGGAGTTCTATTTACTTGATATAATTCGGATTTTGTCAAGGAGGCTGTTTAGTTTTACACTTTGAGAATTGGATCTCTTGACCATGGCCTGTATTATAATTCTTGAATCACCTATCACTGTTAAGTCCTGGATTTTGAGTTTTAATGCCAATTGCATTCCTTGCCAGAGAGCTAGTGCCTCAGCCCTGTTGTTAGTGTCTATTCTGAGCCCAAGTGCATACTGCGTAATTTTGTCTTGATTGGGTTCTTCAATTGTGCCTCCTCCTCCGGAGGGCCCTGGGTTCCCTTTCGAGGCCCCATCGAAATGAAGAATAGGATTTTTCATTTTACATTTCCAATTGACAAAGTCGTTTCCCTTTTCCCTGATCTCCCAGGGTTCTTTGTTGGGATGAGTTCGATGTGGGCATCCTAGATCTGGGACATTGAATTGAGCTATCCAGTTCCTCTGATCTTCATCCAGATTGTGAAGCTTGAATGTGGGGCTGAGATGAGTAGCCAGCTCCCCCATAGTTGCTTGGATTTTGGTGACCAATCTGTCTTCCCTTAAAAGGTTGTCCCTAAAAATTCTGTGGTTTCGCTCTAGCCAGAGACTCCAGAGGGCGAGCTTTGGTAACAATC
>WSFP011585431.1:0-10372 GCA_009831015.1 Picea engelmannii | reverse complement strand
ACATATCATTATCTCCAGCTATATCCCCACATGACAAATCCGACCGACCGCTATTCCTTTCCATACTTAGCCAATTTTATGGTCGCGGTTGTCGGGTTGGCATTTTCAAACTTTGTTGCTTCTTGTTACATTATATAAATATTGCACTCAAAAATTTCGTGGTTTCAACGAAATTTGTGAATCGAACAACATCCTGCAAATTGGGAGATAATTTTCATTTGAAACATAAATAATCTATTAATATATATTAATATGAATGCTATTGAAATAAAATATCAAAGATTTATCTTGGCCAATACTTAGCCAATTATCTGGCCACCAGGTCCCGAGTTTGCGGTATCCAACACCTATGTCCCATGTTCCGTCATATACATCTTACAGGAAAATAACTTTTGTGATCTAAAATTTATGGTTTTACTAGTGAGAACCTGACAGGGGTTCGAAAACATTAGCATTAATAAACGAAAAATGGATTTTCTACTGTCAGATACTTAACAATTTTCCCCTTTTCTTCTTCCCATCCATTATCACTTTCTGGTTATATACTTGGTCACCTTTCTAAGATCACGGGTTGCAGGGTTGGTAGACTGACATATCTTCATCTCCATCTATATCCTCACATGACAAATCTGACCGACCATTATTCCTTTCCATACTTAGTCAACTTTATGGTCGCGGTTTCCGGGTTGGTGCATACGAACTCGCCTTTTATTCTTCCCATCCATTATCTCTTTCTCATTATATACTTAGTCACCTTTCTATGATATCCAATTTCAGGTTTGGTGGGCTAACATATCTTCATATCCATCTATATCCTCACATGACAAATCCGATCAACCATTGTTCCTTTCCATAATTTGCCAATTTTATGGTCGTAGTTGCCAAGTTTGCACTTACGAACTCAGCTTCTTATTTTTCCGTGATATACATCTTGCACTCAAAACTTATGTGATCTACACTTCCACTGCGGGCTCCTTGTATAGATTAACTTCTCTCAAAGTATCTGTCACTACCTTCCATCCCCACTAAATTCACATCCTTCCTAATATACATTAACTATGATCTTACTAGTGACAACTGAACACACTAGTATGAAATAATTGGCACCCAGTCCTCTGCCATATACAAATTGACTACTGGACTCCGACATCCTCCCCTCTTCCATGTTACACATTATGCATTCAAATGTTCCAAGGTATACAATTTGGTCGTCAGGGCATCCCATCTTCTGGGGATACCTTGTCACCCTATTTTGGATCCTCGCATTGGCAGGTTCACTAAATATCCAACTCTTAGTCATTGTTTCCTATTCTTCCCATCCTCATACTTCTTTCCAGATATGAAACACCAAAGTTTTAATACTAAAAATGCATCATGAAACAATCGTAAAGATCGTCATTAATAAGAAAAAGTCTCAAGAGACAACCATCCCTACAGAACTTGTCTAGAAACCTGCAAAGAAGATCTTTCCAGGTAATTGAAAAGTTATTACAAATTTCAATATATTAGCGAAAACAAGTCCTGGCCAACGTTTCCCTGTTCCATACTTGGACTCTTTTCGATTATGGGTTCCCGGATTGACGGCCTCAAAATTGTGTTTTGAATTTTCCGCGAGTTGCAAACAGTGCTCAGAGTTCCACAATATACAATTTGTCCGTAGGAATGTATAAAAATTCTTAATTTTCCCTCTTTCCCCCCCCTCTATTATGCCTTTGTGGTTCTATATTTAGTCGTATCTATATGATCACAGCCCCATGGATTGGCAAATTGGCAACTTATTAACTATATATTCACACCATGAGCCCGACCGACCGTGGTCCCTTATAATACTTATCCAATTATCTTATCACTAGGTCCCAGGTTTGCGGTATCCAACACTTATGTCCCCTATTTTGTCATATACATATTTCACTCAAATAACTTATGTGATTTGTAATTTATGCTTTTACTAGTGAGAACTCACCAGGGGTTCGAAAGGATTGGCATTAATAAATGAACAATAGATGTTTCTTATGGATTTCAATGAAATTTGTGAACCGAACAGGATCCTGCAAATTGGAATATGATCTCCATTTGGACCAGAAATAATCTATTAATATATATTAATATGAATACTATTGGAATAAATGTAAACACTTTCTCTTAATTATTCCTCTTTCCCCCCCCTCTATTATCCCTTTGTGGTTCTATATTCATTTGCATCTATATGATGATGGTCTCCTGGATTCGCAAATTGGAAACTCTTTATCTATATCTTCACACCATGAGCCCGACCGACCGCGGTCCCTTTCAATACATAGCCAATTATATGATGACCAGGTCCCGGGTTTGCGGTATCCAACACTTATGTCCCATGTTCCTTCATATACATCTTTCACCCAAAGAACTTTCATGATCTGCAATTTATGATTTTACTAGTGATAAATCAACAGGGGTTCAAAAGGATTGGCATTAATAAACGAACAATAGATGTTCTTATGTGAGATACTTAGCCCCTTTTCCCTTGTCTTCTTCCTGTGTATTATCTCTTTCTATTTATATAATTAGTCTCCTTTCTATGATCACGGTCTCCAACGTCGGTGGGATGACATATCTTCATCTCCATCTATATCCTCACATGATGAATCCAACCAACTGCTATTCCTTTCTAAACTTAGCCAATTTTATACCCGTGGTTGATGGGTTGGCGCTTTCAAAATTTGTTTCTTCTTGTTCCGTGATATACATCTTGCACTCAAAATTTCCATGATCTACAATTCCACCACAGACTACTTAGCCTTTTTCCCCTTTTCTTCTTCTCGTGTATTATCTCTTTCTGGTTATATAATTATCCATCTTTCTATGATCACAGGTTCTAGCGTTGGAAGGCTGACATATCTTCATTTCCATCTATATCCTCACATGACAAATCCGACCGACCATTGTTCCTTTCCATACTTAACCAATTTTATGGCTGCAGTTTCTGGGTTGGCAATTTTGAACTCTACTGCTTCTTGTTCTGTGATATACATCTTTCACTCAAAACTTTCGTGATCTACAATTCCACCGCAAACTCCTCGAACTCACAAGATTCACTCTACCACGAATCACAAATGTTTCAAAGTATCTGTTGCTACCTTCCATCCCCACTAACTTCCTATACTTCCTAATATACATTAGTTATGCTCTTACTAGTGACAACTGAACACACTGGTATGAAACAGTTGGCATCCAACCCTCTGCAATATACAAATTGACTATCAGATTCCGAGATCATCCCCTCTTCTGTGTTACAGATTATGCATTCAAATGTTTCGAGTGATACAATTTGACCGTCGGGGCCTCACGTCTTCTCAGAAGACCTTGTCACCCTATTTTGGATCCTCGTGTTGACGGGTTCATGAAATCTCCAATTCTTAGTCACTATTTCGGGTTGGTTCTTTCAAACTCTACTACTTCTTGTTCCATGATATACATATTACACTAAAAAATTTCTTGATCTACAATTCCACCGCGGACTCCTTAGCCCTTTTTCCCTTTTCTTCTTCCTGTGTATTATCTCTTTATGGTTACATACTTAGTCTCCTTTCTATGATCGCAAGTTCCAACATTGACAGACTGACATATATTCATCTCCATCTATATCCTCACATGATGAATTTGACCGACCATTGTTCCTTTCCATACTTAGCCAATTGTATGGCCACGGTTGCCGAGTTGGCACTTACAAACTATGTTTCTTCTTGTTTCGTGATATACATCTTGCACTCAAAACTTCTGTGATCGACAATTTCATTGCAAACTCCTTGAACGCGCAAGCTTCACTCTACCACGGCTCAAAAATGTTTCAAAGTATCTGTCGTTGCCTTCCATCCCCACTAACATATTGTCCTTCCTAATATACATTAGTTATTCTCTTACTAGTGACAACTAAACACACAGGTAGGAAATAGTTGGCAATATACAAATTGACTATTGGATTCAGACATCGTTCCCTCTTTTGTGTTACATATTACGCATTAAAATGTTTCGAGCGATACAATTTGACCGTCGGGGCCTCATGTCTTCTGGGGGGACCTTGTCACCCTATTTTGGATCCTCATGTTGACGGGTTCACGAAATCTCCAATTCTTAGTCATTGTTTCTTGTTCTGGCCATCCTCGTACTTCTTTACAAATATGCAACACCAAAGGTTTAATACTAAAATGACATCATGAAACAACCGTAAGGATCACCATTAATAATACGAAGTCTCGAGGAGTAACCATGCCTACAAAAGTTGTCAAGAAACATGCAAACAAGATCTTGCCAGCTAAAATTTCAATATATTAGCGAAAAAAAGTACGGGCCAATGTTTCCCTATTCCATACTTGGACACTTTTTTGATTGCAGGTTCCCATATTGATGACCTCGAAATTGTGTTTGGAATATTCCGCAACTTGCAAATAGTGCCCGGTGTTCCACGATATACAATTTGTCTACTAGACTACCCCATCACGAGCCGAGTTGTCTGTCGTTCTTTTCAATACTTAGCCCCAATTTGGTTGTATTTACATGACATTTTACATTTACTGTGTATACTTGTTTCATACTTAGACATTTTTTTATTGTGGGTTCCCGAACTGGCGGGCTTAGGATTGTGTTTCCAATGTTCCATGACTAGCAAGAAGTACCCAGAGTTCCATGATATACATTTTTTCCATAGGAAAGCATCATCATACCCGAGAGATACAATTTGACCCTCGGGCCCTCACCTCTGCTATATGTATCTTGTAGCCCTATTTCGAAGCATCACCAATCGCTTTCAATAATTAGCCATTCCTTACTTGTTCTTCCGTGTCCCCGCCACCTTCCTACTTCTCTTTGGAAATGTAATTGGTAAGCTTTAATGGTATAAATTTGTTGTGCATGAACCTTAAACATGTCATTAATGACCATCCACTCTTCCGTGGTACACATTTTTCATTCAAGTCCCAAAACATACAATTTTACCCTTGGGAAGTCACGTCTCGTGGTGAACCATTGTCGCCCTGATTGTGAGGGTCGTCCAATGACTTTCCATACTTGCCCATTTCATGGAATCTCTTTTGTTGTTCCTCGGGTTGATGGGTTAAGGAAATCTCCAATTATTAGGCACTGTTTACTGTGCCCGACCAAGGTTTACTGCCAATAGTTCATCATGCAATATCCGTACTGACCACCATTTAAAAGAAAAAGCATAAATGAGACAGTGAAATTTAATTAAATATCGACTCGTTGAATTTAAATTAATTTATCTTCTCTTATTTTCTATTTATGGGATATATATTACAAGTTTCAAAATATTAGCAAAAACAAATCCGCCTAGCCATTTCTCTATTCCATACTTAAGCCATTTTTTTCAATTGCGGGTTCCCAGATAGGCGGGCTCACGTTTGCACCTCCATTTTTTTGTTCCCTTCAAACATTACCAAGACTTTAGTGATATACAAATTTCCCTCTGGACTATCCTATCATACCCTCTTCGGTGTTACGTGTATTGTACTAAAAAAGTTTTGAGACATACAATTTGACCCTCGTGCCCTCACCTCGAACAACTGTACCTTGTAACCGTATCTTGAATCATGCCCAACTTCTTTCCATAATTATACACTCCTTAACTTCTCTTTCCCATCCCTGCGACCTCCATACTTCTTTAATAATATGAAATTAGAAACCTTTCATGCTAACAACTCACCATGCATGAACCGTCAACATTTTCATTAATGAGCGAATGCTCGAGGAGATCTCCCATTAATACACATTAAACCAATATGTACAGAGAGTTGTATTGTCCCTTCCGATTTTTCATCTCAAACACGGGTCGTCACATTGGCCCGTTCAAGAAATATGCAATGCTTAATCGCTCATTTTCGTATCCTCCATTATCGCACTTCTATGTGTGTAATTACTAGTATTTAATGTTAATATCACATCATGCAGCAGTTGTCGAAATTGCCATTAATGAGTGAAAATCTCGAAGAGATCTCCCATTCACACGCATTGGACCAAGATTTTTGTAGCGTTATATTATCCCTTCCAACTTTTCATTTCATTCATCGTCTAGAGCAAACAAATGTTCTTGTAAACTTATGGTAGCATGTCGACAACAATTTTGTGAATATACAGTAAATATATTAGGACATTAGGACTGTAACTTCCAGTGGTCTAGGGCATACTTTTAGTATTCATCCCATTTCACCCAGAACGAAGTGATTTGGACCTTTTTAATCGCTCATGTAGGCTACGTCTGTGAGGTTTTTGACTATAAGGAGGTGCTCTCTTGGTGGGTCGAAAAATATATTCCAAGACAAATAATTATTCCACTTCATGACCATTCTCCTATTTCTTTTTCACATCAGGTCTTCCGCAAGATGTTAAAATTTTCGGAGCCAACATTGACCATCAGAGGAAAATACTACAAACAGTTCCTAGAAAAACACGATAATGGGTTGGACATATTATCTGAGTTCCTCGAAGACCTGACAACAATTCCTAAAGATATCACAAAGTTGCAGGTATGTTCCTTTAGAAATCCATTGACAGGTATCCACAACAAGCATTTACCATATAATTATTTATATTTTGTACTTCACAGTCAAGGAACAATTCATTTTCGATTGGGGGAAGATAATTTCCATTGAAATATGTTCCTAGTTGTCATGATTCAAAGAATTGAATAAATTGTATATGTCATCTTACTTGACTTTTGCAATAGTGCATTGTTGTCCATTTCCAAAACTGTCTCTTTCCAAGAAAATAAATTGTGGATTCGACCCAGTAACATTCTGGTACCAGGCCCTGTGGAGGGACAAGGGCTCCCATTGTTTTTATGAAGTTTTTAATGAATTTGTCTCAGTTTTCAAAGATTTATTGTTAGAGAAGGATGCTCCGCAAATGTCTAGCCAGGAAACCACATTTTTTAACAGGAAGGGCACACTTGAACAAAAGGAAAATCGCAGTGTACTAATGCTATTTATCTCCAAGGAAAATCCTTCTTTCCTTCCATGCCACATCACAGTCAATATGTTTTTTGCAAAAATAACAAGGAAATACAACCACTGGTTGGATTTTTTCCATGGCAAGAAAAAAAAATAGTTCGTTCCTCTACCCTGGAAAATCAAGGACTTCGTGCGCAAAAATGTCAACAATATTAACGAATTCACATGCTATTTCAAGAAATTGAACCTAACATATGTTGAAGGGATAAAAGGGTTGGACTCTAATGGGATTTTTCGAGAACATTTACTTGCAGTTGGCTTTAGAAGCTCTTTTATCCATAGACGCCTCATCGAAGACAGGGATAGTGACGACAACAATCTGGCTTCTAGCGATTGCAACGTAGAGACATTGCAAAGCATGACTAAATTGTACAGACAACACAGAAAAGTATCTATTGAGAAGAGTGCCCAGTCCCCTGCCAACACTCCCAAGAGCACGACATCACATAACATCGCTTCAACGACCCACCCCAGTAAGAAAAAAACCCATAAATATTCAAACAAAGGAGGAGATACGAACCCTCTTCACATAAAAATTGATAGTTCTCACAAAGTTCCACTAACGAAGAAGAGGAAAAACATTGTATGGAAGGCAGACGAACCTAAAATTGAAAGTGAACAGATGCAACTTGAAATTGGAACTGAGCACATGCACAAAGTTGGTTTGTCCGCAATGGAAATAGATGAGACCGACATTTTTATGAAGATGAATCCTTCGTATTTCATAGCATTGTTTCTGACAACCAATCTAAAAATATTGTCATTGAAAAGAGAGATGTAACAAATAGGAAAGGAAAATCTCGCACATAGATTAACTTTAGGAAAATGAGACCATCCCAAATCTCCCTATTTCACCGCCTAACCAGTGATTCTTTTGATGATTCCATTGGAGGCATTGAAGCGAAGAATGACATACTGAAAGACTGCGTCAAGAAATTTGAGGAGGCTTTCATTGCTACCCCAAAGTTTTCCAGTCCTTTAGTAAAAAAATGTGCCTGCTACCATTCTAGCTAAGATAAAAGTATCCTCCACCCTCCATGCATCATCTAGATCCCTTGTAGAGAATAACATCAAGAAAATAATGCAGATAGTTACTGAAGCGTGGGAAACATCACAAAATATATCTTCCTTTCGAAAGAGGGCAAATGATTTTCACGAACATTTGCATGCAAATTTAAAAGTGATCAATGTTTTTGTGAACAAGTGTTGACCCCTTTTGCCAACCAGTCCATCAATAGATCGGATCTAAAAAGAAGAAAAGATAATATCCCCTTCCAAAAGCACACCAAACAATTAAAATCATGGTGGCAAAAGAAATTTAAGAACCTGGAACTCATTGTCAAATCATGTAAACAAGACATATTATAAAAGGAAGAATTATTTCACAAGCCTGATCCAAATAGACTTAGCCGGAAGTACCAACAAGGTTCAAGACCCAAACTTGATTCCCAAATCCTTGTCAATGAACAAAGAATAATTTGATGAACAACTTGATATTTTAAGGGGGTTGTATTTTGAAAAGTTGTATGACATCCTTGAATATTGTGTAGATGATCTTGAGAGATGGGTACTAGACTATTCAGAACACAATGAAGAAATTGAACATAGTATGCATAGTATTTCAATGGATCTAAGGAAATTAGAAAATGACCTTTTCGACATATAAATCTAGGATGAAATCAACGTGGCCCCCATGAGAAGCTACATTGAAGAGTGGTTCCAATGTAAAATGGACAACGTCATCGAGGAAGGGCAACAACCAGTTGACACGATTCCAGTGACCGTCGATGACAACAACAAAAACACATTGGCTTCATAGTAAGTCTATATGAATTTTATCTTTTTTTCTTTATCAATCAGTTACTATACCTTTTTAAATAGAAAACTCTAACCAAACACTCATAAATTCCAATTTCTTCTTTCCAGATCTTCCTCTCTACCGTCGCACACTTCTTCTTTCTACATTCCTAATTCTTTTACTTATTTGTTTTTATGGTCCACGGGAGCCCCAATTCCAGTCTATATGACAAAGACATTTAAATTTCCAGAAATATGTTATAGACATTATTAATTTTTGATAAATTTCAAAGAAAACTAATTCAGGAATGCTAAATGTTTTGTGTCGAGGAACCTTTGTTGCACTACATTTTTAGTATTCTATTGTATTTGAATGTTTAATGTATATGCTTTAGAAATATGGAACTTTGATAAATTTCAAATAAAAATGAACCTTCGTTTGAAGACATTATTAATATTCTATTATGTTTGAATGTTTGGAACATAAACAGAAATATGGAACTGATTCCGGAAATATGTTTTTGATAAATTTCAAAGAAAACTAATTTAGGAATGCTACATTTTTTTTGTCTAGTAATATTTGTCGCAAGACATTCAAACACCAACATCATAGCACTTTTTTAAATGTTAAATCTTTCCTATAATATCAAAAAAATTGTATTTCTTTGATAGATTTCAAAGAAAATAGGAAGCTTTGTTTCTTCAGAAATATGAAACAGATCCAACCTTTGTTTAATATTCTATTGTATTTGAATGTTTATTGTCTATGCTTCTTGGTCCTATTCTATTGTATTTGAATGTTTATTGTCTAAGATTCTTGGTCCTTTTTCCCATGAACCTTTGTTGCAAATCATTTAGACATAAGGTTTCTAAGCATCATGTTTAAACTATATACACCCCAGGAAACACTCCAGGAAAAAACTTCCTCGTTCACATATTAACGTGAAGGGTCATCTACAGGCCAAATATCTTGTGATTGGCCAGTGGCACGCTGCCACAAAGTCATCCTCTGCATGGATCCCACATGTACTTCAACTTTATTCCCACGTGTCTATACTCGGTCACTTCCATGCAACACTTGTTTGGAAATAGAAATAAAATTTCTTGTAGTATAATACAAAAAATCTAATGGAATATTATTATTATTGTCATACTTCTAGATATAAATCTTTCATGAGAAAATATGAATAAAGTAAAGAGGTATTCTTTACATATCATGTTTGAAACAATAGCAAGTGAATATATACATATCTTCTTCTATTATATTTGGACAATAGTTGGTGCATATATACAATCTCTTTTATTTCTAAAAAAACAAATAGAGTAGAAAACTTATGTTTTCAACATTAGAAAGAGTCAATATACAATATCCTTTATTTGGAGAGATGAGAAAAATAGAAAATATCTTGTGAACACTTGCATATAAAACATCCGAAAAAGGAGTATCCACTTAATATTTATAACAAACATATTTGAAGAAACCCAAAATCCTTTTGATTATTATGTTGTAATTTCTCTTTCATATACTTGGAAATAAACTAAATCGCTTATGAAAAACAAGCCCTAATGTACATGAG
>WSFP011585430.1:0-10372 GCA_009831015.1 Picea engelmannii | reverse complement strand
GCATGACCCAAAGACAACTTTCCAACGCCTTTCATTGATCAAATCATCGACGACTGCGCCGACCACGAAGCTCTCTCCTTTATGGACAGATTCTTTGGCTATAACCAAATTCAAATCCACCCAGTCGATCAGTATAAAACCGCATTCATTACCCCGTGGGGTACTTTCGCATATCATGTCATGCCTTTCAGCTTAAAAAATGCCGGCGCCACTTTCCAACGGGAAATGACATACATCTTCCACGATCTAGCTAAAATCATCCTTCCCTACTTGGACGACCTCACAGCTCGATCCAAGAAACGCACCTAGCATCTCGACGATTTACGAATCATCTTTCAACGGTGTCGTCAGTACAACATCCGCTTGAATCCTCTCAAGTGTGTGTTCTGTGTCACCGCAGGGCGCCTCCTCGGTTTTATTGTTTCCCAAAGCGGTATTACCGTGGACCCCCTCAAAGTCAAAGATATCACCAAAATTCCACCTCCTCGGAATTTACGACAACTTCAGAGTCTACAGGGCAAAGCTCACTTTCTCAGATGCTTTGTTCCTGATTATGCCATACGTGCACACAGTTTCCTCCACTTACTACGTCGCGACATCCCTTTTCACTGGGATGACCATGCCCAACAGTCATTTGACGATCTTAAAGCAGCGCTTTCAAATGCACCGTTAATTAGTGCACCTGACCATAATCGCGACTACATCCTCTACATATCAGCATCAGCTGTATCAGTAGTCGGCATCCTCGTCCAGCTTGGAGATAAAAATCGTGAACACGTCATTTACTACGTTAGTAAGAACCACTCAGGACCGCCCTTGAAGTATAAACATGAAGAGAATCTTGCTCTTGCAGTCCAGAAACTGCGCCATTACATTTTTCTTCGCACCACAAAGGTCGTCACAGATTCCAACCCTATGCAGTACTTGCTTAGCCGTCGACAAGTTAACGGCAAATTCGCTCGATGGATCATTATCCTTCAGGAGTACGACCTTGAGTTCTCAACACCTAAGAGTAAGAAGGCCCTCATTCTCGCTGAACTTGTCACGGCCCTCCCCTCTGACACCACCAGTGCCCCCGTCAACACCAACTTTCCTGACGAACATCTCTTTTACATCACTTCGGATGATCCTTGGTATAGCGACATTCTCGTCTACCTACGAAATCAAAAGTTTGGTAACCACCTTTCACGAGATGATCGTCGACGTATTCTCCATCAGGCTCCCCGCTATCTCCTCATCGGAGACATCCTATACCGGTGGGGTGTAGACACCATTCTTTGTCGATCCCTGACTGTTGACGAGGCCGACAGAGTCTTAAATGATTACCACAACGGCGCATGTGGGGGCCATCTTTCGGGTATATCCACGGCTCAAAATATTATCCGAGCTGGTTACTTTTGGCCTACCTTGTTTCATGATTGCATTCATGTCGTGAAACGATGTGAGCAATGTCAGCTCTATGCCAACAAAGCCCGGGCTCCCCCCGCTCTTCTCCACCCTGTCATTTCAGCCGACCCTTTTTGCAAATGGGGCATCGACTTTATGACTTGCAATCCACCCTCCAGCAATGGTCACAAATACATCGTTGTCACCGTTGAATACTTCACCAAATGGGCTGAAGCTATGCCCACTTTCAACAACACCGCTGACACTGCAACGCGTTTTTTCTTTAATCACGTGATATCCCGTTTTGGAGTACCACTCCAACTCGTTTCTGATCATGGGAAACACTTTGAGAATGAGATCTTCATCGAACTCTCATCTCGGTTAGTCTTATCTCATGAGTTTTCCTCACCATATTACCCTCAGTCAAACGGATAGGTCGAGGCCGTGAACAAAGTCCTCAAGACCATGTTATAGCGCACGGTTAATAAACATAAAACCAATTGCCATCATATGTTATTTTCCACACTATGGGCTTATCGAACGGCGGTGAAAACCGCTACTGGTTTCACACCATTCCATTTAGTCCATGGGGTCGAGGCAACTCTTCCCATCGAGTGCGAAATTCCCACCTTATGCATCGCAATTGAGATATTACCTGACACTGCTCCAATGGAGCAGCGCTTGTTGAACTTGGAGTCGCTGGATGAAGATCGTCGATCTTCCTTACAGAACAACGAGGCAGCTAAAAAACGATCCAAGACTACTTTTGATTGCCATGTCAATCTTCGATCATTCCATGAAGGCGACCTCGTCCTGGCTTATGATATCGCTCATGATACCTTTGGCCACGGCAAGTTCGAATCACTTTGGCATGGCCCTTACATCATCCAACATTGCCTCACCAAAGGTGCATACATCTTGGCCTCCCCTGAAGGCCTCTCTCTCAAGGAACCCGTCAATGGGTTATATCTCAAGAAATTTTATGCTTAAACGTAGTCATTCTACTTTAGGTTATTTCTTTTTTCTAGCGTTTTAATCTTTTTTCTCCTCCCCTCTCATCTAAACTATCCTTTGTGCTATTGACAAATGCTTCCTCCACCAGCCTACCACATTGGTTATGCCAACGGCACCAGCCGTTGGATGCACAATCTCGCTTCGACTGCTTGGGCTCTCTACACCCCCTCACATGAAATGCTACACTCAAGTGGCATATGTTTGGGGCCAACAACCAACAACTAAGCCGAATACACTGTTGTCATCGGCCTCCTGGCCGACGCCCAACGTCATCATATTCGTCACCTTAGCATCTTCCTCAACTCTCAACTAGTCGTTCTCCAACTCAACAATGTTTACCATGTACGCGATCCGTGCCTCTTTCGCAAATACCTGCAGGTTAGGCTTTTATCTCGACATTTTGATTCCATTACATTTACACATATTCCAAGATAATTGAATCAAACAACAGATGAAATAGCTAACATGGTGTTAGATTGGCATATATCACATCAAGCTACACATACATAAACAACTCACAAATCCTGTCATAGCATATAGATAGAATAGACATCATCAAAATCATCAACAAAAAACACATGTAGACAACATCAGGATCTCCAAATATGTATACTCATATATATATAAAGGCCCATCAGGCCATCGGAATGTTTACATACAAAAATACACATATCCACAGGCCAGCACAACACCTCGGTACAAAAATTCGGCTCACCATCCTATATACAACAAAAACATATACATCATGGTGCCTCTATCACACCACCACCTGCTCCTCCCTCAGGAGGAGGTGGTGGCCCACCACCACCTGCCTCAGGAGGTGGTGGACCACCCATAGGACCCTCCTGCCCCGACGGCAGGCGTCCACTCGTCATTTCCGCAAGCAATGCTGCTCGCTGCACTATGGCCCGCCATGGTGGTGGCACCCCCACACACTGCTCCAGGAATCTCTCATCCTGGATACAAGTCCACATGCCCTCAGGCACATCCTGCAAAACTGTCTCCAAATGACAGCGTATGTCATCATAATCCACTCCAACCGTCGCCGGAGGAGCGTGTGATGGCCCCACACCAGGGTCATCGAACCGACGCCTCCTCGCTGCCCTCTCGGGCTCAACAGATCGCCCCGTGGCATCCTCCCACCGACGTCTCTCTCCCTGCGGTCGTCTCTCCGGCTCTCGACGAGCCGACACTCTCTGCATCTCCACCTCGCGCCTACGAGGTTCCACATCTGCACATGCAAAAAACAACAACAACATATAGTATCAGCATATATATCATACACATATGGACTGATATCTCAAAAGACAACATAAATCAAAAACATACACAATACTAAATGTACCTCGATGGTCAAACACCTCCCCTGGAGGCAACACCATGTCTGGGTCACCCCGGAAGTCAACCCCAACATAGGGGTACCGAAGTACTACCTGCAGCATCTGCCGCCATATCCGTGTCGCCTCTGCCGAAAAGAAGTGGCCACCTTCGCCACCACCGTGGTGAAACAAAACGGTTGACCACCACCTCAATCGCGGCTCTCATGCCCCCGACATCTCCAGCAGAACCCTCGGGCGCAGCATCGACACCCTCTCCAAAAACCAGGCCACTAGGATGGACCCGAAAGCAAACTCTCCTCCATCAATGGACCGACAGTGGTCCAACTGTGCCACCATCCTAGCATGAAGCGTTAGTCCCCAAGTGAACTGCTCGCCATCCAACACTCTGTCCAACACCAACAGCTGACCACCACTAATCCGTTGGGTCTCTAGTGACCCGTATACTCATACAATCATCGCCGCTATACAACGATGAGCTAGGGAGTCTATAGCACTGATGCTCACCACAGTCCCAGACATAAAGTCCCGACTTGAGCAGTATCGCTAGCCAATCGTGGCAAGGGCTGTATCCCTAGGCAGCACCGGCTCTGTCGGTAGGGGCGTTCCCCGAAAGGGGAGCCCAGTCAGGAAATATACATCCTCCACCGCAATGAAGGGGATCTTCTCTCCTCGCACAAGGAAGCAATGCAGCTTCAGACTCCACATCCAAATCAAGAACTGCAGCAAATACTCCTATGCCCGTATCAACGGGCACTCAAAAAACTTTAGCAAACCACAGGTTTCCAAAGTCACCCGCACACCAGGCCCCTCAATGCCCACAACATCTCGCAACTGGGTCCAGTCTCGCTCTCGCCATCGCACTGGCATCGTCATTGCTGGCTGCCTTCAAACAACACAGAGTCCTATATCAACTCATACAACCATCAACAACATCAAAAAGACTCATTTTTTTTCCCTTCAACCTTGCCTCCTAGGCGCGGTTTTTGTTGCCATAGGCACGCACACATGCGCGCCTGTTCAGCACACAGGCGCGCATATATGCGCGCCTGTACACCGAACAGGTGCGCCTCAATGCATGCCTATTTGCTTCACAGGTGCGCTCTTAAGCGCGCCTGTTTACCATACAGCCACGCACCAGTGCGCGCCTGTCAAACCTACAGGCGCACACTGATGCGCGCTTGTTCGACACACAGGCGCACCCTTCGGGCGCACCTTAAATTCCCTCTACCACGCACCCATGCGCGTATATTCGGTGTACAAGCACGCACGTATGCGTGCCTTTCACCGAATCGCCCACGCATGTGGGCCCACACCCCATAAGAAAAACCCTAAATACCCCTGTACAGCCCTCCGTACAAACCCTGCCCAAAAATTGAAAACCTATTTCTATGCAGGATGATCAGACCACTAACCTGATACTCGCAGAACGTCGATCGGATGCCTCATCCTCCCCAAATCTCCAAATCTCCTCTGAAAACTTCTCGTCCAGTCACTATTGCAGCAGGTACAAATGAGGTGGCAATGTGGGCCCTACATCTATATATAGGCCTTTTGCCAAACTTCCACTCACCATTTCGGGAGCCCAAGGTGTCCATTTTTCAAACCGTCTTCATCCACGAGATCAACATCTCGTCACCTACATCACAACAGTCCCTGGGTCACTTTTCATCATGAGCCCCCAGGGCGCCTTTTTTTATATCATGGTCAGGTACGCATGCGCATAGTCACATTTATCAAATACATGCTCATATCTTAGATTCTCTTCAGATATTGTTCACTTTGGGTATTTGGTTGTCATGTGTGCAGGTACTTGATCATCATTCATCAACACCACCCCTTCAGGTATATACTCAGCACTGGCATGTATTCTTTCCCACTGTATTGCATTTACATTTCCATTCACACCCTCTGATATTGGCCTTTAGGATCCTCATTCCCGGGTCTGCAGTATCCTCACCTCCATTTGCATCTTCGGTATTGTTACCTGGTAGCATTCTTACCCACATGAGTTGTCCCATTCATAGCACCTTTTGGCACTTTTTGACACTCATGTTGTTCTTCATTACCCTTTAGGGATGGGAGTCCCGATAGTCTTTTCATCATGTCGTGCATCAACCACATACTCCTTCTCCTCATTTTGCTAGCTTTCCCACATGGACTCCCAGATTATCTCTTTACGGTTCTATTTTTTACTTGCACCTCCGTAGTATCATGAACCCTCCATTTCATCCACAATCAGTTTTCCCATCTGCGAACCTATCCTCATTTCACCTACCTCATACAGAAACTCACCGATGGGGCCCCCACCCTTCATCAGTTTTCCAAGAAAATTATGCCCTACCTGGGGCACTCATTTCACACTGGGGCACCCATTTCTGTATTTGTACATTTCTCCGCAAAATTATTCATTATTTATTGTACAAACACCTTTATTTCCAGTTATTACATTTTCTTTTGTCGTCATCGTTGGCGACTTGCTTCCTTTTGGACCACGTGCAACCCATGTCACCTTTGGTTGGAGCATTACTTATCATCTACCCTTGATGGCATCGTCCATATCTTCAGTGTACTCCACAGGTCACTTACCTCTACCCTCTGAATTTGTTCACCTTGTCCCGCCTCTGGCACAACTTATCACTGGTCTTGTAGTCCCCCTGACACTCGACCTTGTTACACAGTTGCGGCCACTTTTTATCTCATACATCCTCCAACCAAGGGCAGTCTTGAGTCTTCCCACTTCTTGACTTCGTCCATGTACCTCTGCCACTTCCTCACCTCAGTAGATTCCACAAAGCTCCTTGCTTCTGGGAGTCGTGTTCCCCTTTTGTCGACGTCAGCATAATTTTCCGGAAGGGTGACAGTATCTTGATTCTCATTCTCCATTCAATGAGAGATCTCGGACGGCACAGGGTGAAACACCATTACTCCCTGCTGTCGTTGGCCCCCATAACATTCAACGCCAACACTTTCTCATGTTATGGTGGGTCTTACTTTGCGACTATTGCAGTTATTTTTATCATTTTCTGAAGACCTCTGAACGTGGTAGGGCCATCAATGCCCGCATCATTGCCGATACTTATTTCCCGCGATCATTGCCTATTATTCAGAGTATGTTCCTTTGCAGAATTTTCTTCTTCCTTTATCATCACTGCCCCCGAGGGCGCTGCAGTTGTCTACACCAACACTTCAATCACCTTTTTTTTTTCAAATTTACATAACACGAGCATGGGGCATGCCTGCCTCGTTTGTACACAGTTTTCTATTTTGCACAACTCACAGAAGGTCGGGTCCTACCAGTTCCTTTTTTCTCCAACGGATCACTATAAACGATCCCACTATTGCTCTATCTTACAACAACATTCTCAGTAGAAGAAACATTGATGGATTTTGGATATACGTATGCTCCTAACCTCATCCATCAGGGGGCATCTGTTATCACTGAAATTTCGTCCGCACATGGCGACAAGAACTCAGCATCGTCAAACAGTAATGAAGTCATTCATGGCACTGAATTAATTTCATAGCATTCCAAAAAGGTCAAAAACTATACAAAGTAGTGAAAAAATTGAAGAGTGCTTTATAGAAGTTGGGTGCGTGCGCACATGCGCGGAACAAGAACGTACCATGTGCACATACGCACACGATGCGCAACTGTTGGTGCAAAAACCCGTGCACCTATTAAACTACGCATTTATTGAATTGGTCAGCCTCCCAACCACTTATGGATCAGCTCCCAAGCCGATTTGACCCTCAAATCTGAGCTAAATCCAAATGGTGGGCTAGTCAAAGACCTAATAATGCCCTAAATGGCCTCTTTTCACACTACAAAGGAGTTACGCAATAACCCAATGCAATGCTATAAAAAGCCATGAAGAAACTTCATTTTCTCAAGGAATTTCATGCAATGTTATAATCCCTATATTGTTTTAAGGACTCCATCCTTGACAAGATCACTTTGACACCATTTCATTGAGAAATCCACCTCTCCATTGAGTGGATTTGCAAAGGAGTTCTTTCATCACCATTTTTATTTTTCTTATTGTAAGGAGAGAAAGTTTGTGAGGGTCCAAGAGCCTTCTTTTGGAGGAAGAAGGGACTCATAGTCCCCTTTCTTCATTGTGCTTTGATTTCATCAATAGATCAGCCTAAAAACATTGGTGATATTGGTCATTTTGTGTTTTATTATCTCTATGTCCTCATGCTTATGATTTTAGTTTGTATTAGTTTAATTCTTTCTTATAGTTTTTTTTTTCTTTCTCTAACTCTTTCCTCTGCAGCTGTCATGCTCAGCAAGACCCAACTGGGCATGTAAGCACCTCTTATTTGCTCACCAAGGTGGCGAAAAGGGTGCAACACCAGCCAGCATGATGATTGGATTAGAGAAATGAATGAAGAGCTTGATCATATTGAGAAGAAAAATACTTGGGAGCTTGTCCCTAGACCCGAAGATAAGAATGTAATAGGTTCCAAATGGGTGTTCAAAAATAAAATGAATGAAAAAGGACAAGTTGTTAGATATAAAGCCAGATTGGTCTGTAAAGGGTATGCACAAGTTGAAGGTAAGGAATTTGATAAAAAAATTGCACCAGTGGCAACATTGGAGGCCATCATAATGTTTCTTGCTTATTCATGTCATAAGAACTTTAAAGTTTATCAGATGGATGTTAAATCAACATTTCTTAATGGAGATCTAGACGAAGAAGTATATATGGAGCAACCTCAAGGATTATCATTGAAAGATAATCCTAATTATGTTTGCAAGTTGAATAAGGCCTTATATGGACTGAAACAAGCACCACGAGCTTGATATTATACACTGGACAACTTTTTACAAGACAAAGGGTTCAAGAAAGGTACTGTTGACAACAATCTCTACATTAAGTCTGAAGGTGATAATTTACTAGTTTTTTTGGTTTATGTAGATGATATTATTTTTGGCTATACTAATGAATCATCTGTCAAGTGGTTTTCTAACTCTATGCAAATATAATTTGAGATTTCCATGATAGGAGAACTGACATATTTTCTTGGTTTACAAGTAAATCAAAGTTCTACAGGAACATTTATCTCTCAAGAAAAATATTTGAAAGAGATGTTGAAGAAATTTCAGATGGAGGATTCTTCTCCTTTTAGCACACCTATGGTGGTTGGTTACAAGCTCAATAAAGATGATATTTCACCAGATGTTGATCAAAGGACATATCTCTCTATGATAGGCAATCTTTTGTACATCAGAGCATCCCATCCTGATATAATCCAAGCTGTTGGAATGATAGGTCATTATTAGTCAGCTCCCAAACAAAGTCACTTGGTAGCTGTCAAAAGGATATTCAAATACTTGAAGGGAACAATGACTTATGGTCAGTGGTATCCCATAAATCAGAATTTTCAGTTAACTTCTTATTTAGATGTAGATTGAGCAAATTGTGTGGATGAAAGAAAGAGCACCAGTGGAGGTGCCTTCTTCCTGGGTGACTCGTTGGTAGCATGGATTAGTAAGAAGCAGGGATCTATTTCCTTATCAACTATAGAAGCAGAGTACATTGTTACTGCTACTTGCTGCACTCAAATTTTGTGGATGATTCAAACTTTTGTAGATTTGAAGGTAAACTATACTGATTCGATTACAATTCAGTGTGATAAAACTAGTGCCATTAGTGTCTCCAAGAATCCTGTTCTTCATTCCAAGACTAAGCATATCCCAATAAAATACCATTTTCTCAGAGAACAAGTCACAAACAGAGCTGTTCAGCTGAATTATATTCCTTCCATAGAACAAATAGATGATATCTTTATTAAACCATTAGGAACAACCCGTTTTGGATATCTTCGTCAAAAGTTGGGAGTTATAACTTCTTTCGTCTAATCTGTTCACTTGATCAGGAGGAGTACTTATTGAATATCTGTTGTATTTCTAAGTTGCTCATAATTGAAAGGGGGAGTATGCACTACAACAACTCAGGGGGAGCGTGTTTCTTCTTTGACATTGATGTTATAGAGGGAGAAAGTGTGGTAAATTTCAAGGATGCTATAGTGGTATAGTTGCATGTTTTTCAAGGGATTGCCATCAATGCCAAAGGGGGAGATTGTTAGCATGTTTTTAGACAGAGGAAGAGTATGTGTGTTTGTCATTGAGGGTGCATGTTTGTCATTGATGGAGAAGATCAACATGATCAGATGGCGAAGATCAACATGATCAATAGCATAGCGATAATGGCAAGATCAACAGTGTAAGCTCAGAAGTGAGGAAAACAGTCAAAGAATGACAAAGGTTTCGTTTCGGAGTTTCGTAGATCAGGAAATGCAAAGGAAAGAGGTTCAAACTCACGATATGCAACATCACGATAATATCTTGACCGTTGATTCAAGAAGGACATGTGGTGAAAGTGTGATATTTCCTGGACTGTTGGTTCCATAGGAAACATGGCGAAATATCATCATTTCGCTCACTGGAACGTCAAAGCAGCGAAGTTATCATTTGATTGGAGAGTGGTCATATTTCAAGGTCACATCGTCAAAGGCTTAAGGGAAGGAGCTAATTGCTAAGTTCCATCTCAGAGTTCACAACTTGGAGTATCGAGACTCTTCATCACAAGAATCATGATATGCGAGATCACGAAAAGATCTGGACT
>WSFP011585408.1:0-10372 GCA_009831015.1 Picea engelmannii | reverse complement strand
AGTGACAGGTTGGATATAGTGACAGGTTGATGGGTTACAGGTTGATGTGGCAGTGACAATTGTTGAAATATTGTAACTGCAAAGAGTATTCTATTTATTATTGAGTCATTATTCCTTAGATCAATCCCCTTTTGTGGATTGATCATGTTGGGCATTGTAATTGACCAAATCCCCTTTTTTGGATTGGTCAAACCCTAATTGTGTTATGTAAATTAAGAAGTTGGCCCCCATGCCTAATTAAAGTGGTTTTAACCACTAAGAAGACAAGTCAACCCTGCCCAATGAAGAGACACCTTTCCAGTGCCTGCCAACTAGTATAAATAAAGGAAGCCAACGCTTCATTATCTCACTAACTCATTCACTCATCAAGTGCACAAGTTTGGTAGCTATAGTTGGGAGAAGAAGGAAGAGAGAGGCACATTGCTCAGTGTTGGATATTCTCTAGTGTTTTGGTTATTGTCTTGGCATTGTATTGGTTATCTATATTAAGGAATTTTTTGTTGGGTTTTCTCCCCCATGAGGGTTTTCCAGGATAAATGATGTGTATCTTGTGATTGTGTTTCTCTCAGTGATCCTACATATGCTATGATTATCTAGTAAATTGAAAAGAAACCTAATAATAGCTCAAAACTTAACAATAGTGACAGTGATTGTGGTAGTGACAGTTGGTATACACTTATATTTCAGTGCGACAGGACGGGGCAAGAAAAGGGGGTTGTAGCCTCCTTTTGGCTGGTGTCGAATAACACAGGGAGTTGGAGCTTCCTTCAGGGTGGAGCTTGAGAATCAGGGGGTTATATCCTCCTTCGAGTTGGAGCCCAAGAATTTGGGGATTTGTAGCAGCCTTCAGGTTGGTTCTTGTAAATTGGGGGGTTGGTGCCTCCTTTCAGTTGGTGTTGGAGAATTGGGAAGTTGGTGCTTCCTATGAATTTATTATTGATATATATAAGAAATCATTTTGTGGTTTTCTCCCATTTTTCTTTCCACGTAAATTCTGGTGTACTGTGTACTTGAGGTGATGATGCTTATGTTTATATTCTCATGATATATTGATGATATACTACTGATAAAGTTCACACACACACACACACACACACACACACACACACACATATATTGTGGTTAAAAGTGGTAAAATTTCTCATACTGATTCACCCCCCCCCCTCTCAGTATTCCAACATCCCCAAGCCATGTTTGTAAATTTTTCACAACCCTAGGTGACTAACATCCTTATGATTTCAACCAAACAAGTAGATCGTTGAATTTAATTATTGTAGAAATAAATTTCAAACTATAGTATTAATCACACTAATAGCTCGAAAATGAACAATAGAAGCAATAAATGAATAACACACATGCATTGTGATTTTCCCCTTCAAATCAACTTATCATTCGAATGATCAAAACTTACAAGGTACCTCCACAGTATGTTGTAACTTAGTAGTTGTACGGTAAAAATAATACTACATAATAGAGAAGTATAACCTGTTGAAATAGAAGTATGGCTCTACTGAAGAAAGAAGGAAACAACTATTGTTGTACAACATTGTTACTATATGGATTGCCTCTTGGGATACACACTTTCTCCTCTCAGATGCACTATCCTTCTTCTCTTGATCTCCGTCTCTCTCAAGTGTGGATATCCCTTGAGTTGATCTCTAGATGAAACTCCTTCTTCACCCTTGTTGAGATCCCATTGAGTCACAGTCCTTTGTGTCTCAAGCACTCAAGGTCTCTTGAGAAACATTCCTTCTTTGCTCTCTCCTGAGTTGTGTATTTTCCTCACACTCAAAGGTTACATTTATTGTAGGTCCAACTGCCTAATGAAAAATTCAAATAGAATACAAACTCTAGAATTCAAATGCAACACTACTATTGTAGTGGAGGAAGACAATTCGAATTTGTCTTCTTGACTTGTGTAGTACAAGACAAAATCCATCAAATGTGACTTTGTAATACAAGACAAAATCCATCAAATATGACTTTGTGCTACAAGAAAAAATCCATAAACTATGAATTTGTACTAGAAGACAAAATCTCAACTACAAAATGTCTCGAACCATTTCCTGCATGTTCATACTGAAGCATGTGCAAGAAATTTATGTTTGAGATATATTTCTCAACACTCCCTCTTAGTGAGGAGGGAATTTGGCACCAATCCAAGTCTATCTCTGAGTGATTCAAACTTCCATTTTACTAAGGGCTTTGTCATAATATCAACTAATTGTTGATCTATGGGAATATACTGGAGCTTCACTACTCCCTTCTAAATCCTATCTCCTATGAAGTGATATCTGATCTCTATGTGCTTGGAACTTTCATGAAACACTGGATTATCATAGAGTTTGATACAACTTTGATTATCACATTAAATCATTGTGGGGTCCAACTCCTAATCAAACAATCATGCAAGTAACTTGCAAAGCCAGATGGCTTCATAACTAGCAATATTAGCTACCATACACTCTACCTCTTATGAGATAAGTGCCACTCAATTCTACTTCCTTCTGAACCAGGATATCATCATTGATCCCAAGCTAAAGAAACATCCTGAGGTGATATTCATGTTTGTTGCACTGTCTGCCCAATATGAGTCTGTATATCCGTGCAAATTCACTTCACCATCTCCAAATTCACTTCACCATCTCTAAGATATCTCAAACCATACTCCACTAGGCCCCTCAAATATTTGAGCACAAGTTTTGCTACTACCCAATGCTCTTACCTCGGCTCCACCATGAATTGGCTCAAGGTGTTCACTGCAAAATATATATTTGGCCTAGTGTTGACTAGATACATCAAAGAAACCTATTAGCTTCTTGTACAACATGGGATCCACCAACTCCGAATATGAATTTGTCACCTTCTTCAAATTAGTGATCATGGGTGTAGCCATAGGTTTTCAATCCTCTATCTGAAACCTCTTCAGGATATCAAATGCATACTTAAATTTCTCAAGGACAATCGACCATGGTCTCTACCAAACCTCCAATCCCAATAAGTAATGCATCATGCCAATTTCCTTCATGTTGAACTCAACTGCCATATCTAGTTTGCACCCTGCTACGAGCTTCTCAGATCCTGTAAGGAACATGTCATTTACATACAACACCAAAATGAGAATATCAAAATCAACAAATATGAAATATAATTTGGGATATGCTTCAATTTTGGTGAAGCCCATCCTCTGTAGGTATCCATTGATCATGTAATACCATGCTCTCGATTTTTACTTGAGTCCATACAAGACCTTTTTTAGCCTGCAAACATGGGACTCCTTCCCACTTATCTCAAAGCCATGGGGTTGCTCTATGTACACTTATTCCTCAATTATCCCATTAATGAAATTTGTCTTCACATCCATCTGATGTATCCTCCATCCCATAAATAAAGCTAAATATGTAATTGCTCTAATGGAAGTGTACCAAGCATCCAAAGAAAATGTCTCCTCATAGTCCACTCCCTCTTTCCACAAACCTTTCCTTGAACTCCTCGATGTTGTCATCTGCAACGTGCTTGATTTTGTAGAGCCACTTGGAACTCACCACTAACTTCCCCTCTGATCTTGGAACAATGTCCCATACATCATTCTTCATGATGGAAGTGTACTCCTCCACCATGGCATCCTGCCATACCTGTTGGTTTTTTTCTTGCTAAAAACTAGAAGGATATGAATCTATGATGTTGCTCATTAATGCCATGTAGTTTGGAAACTTCTTTGGAGGCCTACTCTCCTTAAATGTGCTCCTAGGAGCCTCAACATACTCATAAGCATCCCTCAATGTTTGAGAGAACCATCGAGGTTTCTTGATATAAATTGAAGGATCCATTGGCTCATCCTCCTCACATAAAGGTTGCTTCCCTGAACTAGAAGTCGTTAGTGACCAAGGATTAGCCTTCAGAGCTTCCTACTCCTCATCCTCTATCACTGGAATAGACTCCTGAGACTTCATGGAAGCAAATTCCTCCTCAAACTTTACATCCCGACTTATGATTGTTTTCCTCTGATATGGAATGAATATCCTATAGGCCTTTGAAGTCTCATTGTAACCCACAAACAAACCATTCCTATTGGAGGGATCCAAATTGGTCCTCTTCTCTATAGGTACATGAATGTAAAATTGATAACTAAAAATGAAAAAATGACTCATCTCTAGTTTCACACCAATTAATGCCTTCTATAGTGTCTTTTCCTCCAAGATCTTGTGAGGACACCTATTATGGATGTAGAATGTTGTGTTGCATGCTTCTATCCAAAGAAACATCGACAAGTCCTGGTCATGAATCATGGCCTTATCAACCCTTATGATGGATTGATTCTTTCACTTTGCAACTCCATTTTGATGTGGGTTGTATGTAACAATAAACTCCCTCTTGATCCTGCCTCCATGCATAAACCTTCAAACTCCTTAGAGGTATACTCACCCCCATTGTCTGATCTCAAAACCTTGATCTTCTTCCTTGTCTAGTTCTCAACAAGAGATTTGAACTCCTGAAACCTGCTAAATACTTCATTCTTGGTCTTTAGGAAGTAGATCCAAGTTTTGCGAGAGAAGTCATCAATGAGGGAAACATAGTACTTGCTTCTTTTGATTTATGCTACTGACATCAATCCACAAACATCTAGATGTACTAGATCTAGAATCTCCCTAGATTTGTGGTCACTTCCTAGGAAAACAACCTTGGCATGCTTGTCAAGCCTACACCCTCTGCTTACACCCTGCGACTCAATAATGAAATATAGAAGACCTGTGACTATCTCCCTCGGAAAGGCAATGCTCTATAATGCAGGTGCCCCATGCTCTTGTGCCATAAATCACACAAGCTATATGTGTTATGAACTAGGGCTCAAACAGGTTCATCCTGTAACCTGTACATGTTTCCTTCCCTAATCTCGATCACTTAAGTTGATTCTATGCTAGACTCCTTCAGTATGATAAGGAATTGATGATTCTTGAACTCTACGACAAAGCCCTTATCTTCCATAACTGAAAATGAAAGCAAATTCTTCTTGAGACCTAGAAAAAATAAAACATTGTCAAAGTCTAAAGAGTTACCTGAATAGAGTTGGAAACAAATGGTACCATCTCCTTCTACTGGGTACTTGGCATCATCGCCAAGTTCAATCTAAACTCCTGAGTCCTACTCTGTTAGACTTGAAAATAACTTTGAGGATCATGTCATATGCCTAGATGCTCCACTATCCACACACCAAGCATTCCTCGGAATCGTATTGGTAGAAAGGAAATATACCATTGAGAAATCCTTCTTGAAATTGGAGGCAAACTCACTCATTTGAGTTTCAGTTGAGGCTGCTACATGATTTTGTTGTTGCTTCCCTTTACATTTTTCTTGTTTGACATTGTGATGCATAATGTCCTTGCTTATGACATATGAAGCACTTTATTTTACTCAAGTCCTTCTTCCCTAGTGTTAGCACCATAATTTTCATAGCTAGAGTTAGAGGTTTGTCCAAAGTTTTCAAAGTCATGACATGATCTTGGGAAAATCAAGGCATTCCTAGATGAATCATAGGTTAGGGTGAATATCATGTCAAAAGGTATTATGGTTCATCATCACCTTTCATGAGGTTAGAGAAGGATCAATCATGACACTCCATGTCATTGGTATCGTTGCAAACTTCAAAAGCATACTCATGGTGGAAGTTTGTTGTGCAAAGGCTTTTGTTGCATTCATTTTTTGCGTAGAGGATGTTGTCGTGCAGAGGATGTTGTCGCACATAGGATTTTGTTGCTCAGAGGATGATTTCGCACATAGGATTTTGTCACGTAGAGGATGTTGTCGCGCATAGGATGTTGTCATGCAGAGGATGTTGTCGTGCCGAGGATGTTGTCGCGCATAGGATTTTGTCATGCATAGGATGTTGTCATGCATAGGATGTTGTCGCATAGAGGATTTTGTCATGCAAAGGATGTTTTCGTGCATATTATTCTATCACGTAGAGGATGTTGTCTCACAAAGGATTTTGTCATGCAAAGGATGCTGTTGTGCATAGGATTTTCCTGCACACCAGCTACAGGGCGCGCTGTGCAAATGATTGGATTAGTGGTCAACTTCAAGATCACTTTATGACCAACTAGAGAGGAATTTTGAAAATACCCTAGAGGTTTTATCTAAGACAGACCAAATAATAAAAACCTCTCTCATATTTTAAAAACGTTTCATATTTTGGGAGATTAGAAGGAATCTTTGAGCCCTATTTTTCAGTTTTCATGATTTCTTGTCCAAGACATGTTTTTGTGACACGCATTTTGGCCAGTTGGAGATGAATTTAAAGAAACTGAGAGATTTTTTTATTTATAATGATCTTACCTACAAAAACCTCTCCCTATTTAAAAAAATGTATTTTTATTCAGGATATATGATTCCACCTTTGACCCTTATTTTCCCATTCTGTTGTGCATCTGCTGCGTTTTTGTTGTAGGTTACTGTTGCGTAGTAGACTTGTTGTGAAAGGGTGACAGAGTGTCCAACAATTCACATGATGACTCATCACAACCATATGGTCAAATTTTGATCATGATCAATGATTTTAAAGAATATTTCCGTTACGATTATGATTTGGCAAAGTCGAGTTTCTATTTTTAGTAAATCCGTTGAAGTTATTGTTCTCTTTCAAAGAAATCAGATCCATGATTCTAGGAGGGAGTAGTTCGACCCTAGAAGCCAAGGGTGACATCATTTTTCTATATATGGGGATAATTTTCATCTAAACGGGGTTGGGACTAGTGGGAGAGAGGACTTCCTTTGTAGCTGGAAAACTCTGTAATTTTTCATGAATTTTAATACAAGCAAAGAATGTTTTGATAGCAGAGACTCATCATGGTGTCCCCTTTCAGTGTGTTTTCCCCAGTTCACATTCATTTCACTTATGTTCTTTCTCCTAAGCATAGCTAAGAGTAAATGATCAGAATTCATCCTTAATAGATTCTCCCTTCATATAGTTAATGTTGGTGTCATGTTTTAATGATTGTAGGTCCAAAATTCACCCTTTGTTAGGTGCTTTGTTCATTGTAGTCATCCTTTATTCTATTTCTTCTAAAGTTGTAATTGAGAATTCATCCTTATTATATTCTCTCATTCATGATGGGATTTTCTTATTTCTGTCTTGCCATCCTCTGAGTACTATTTATTGTTGAAAATGTGTGCTTATTTTTCCTTTGTTCCCTCCGGAATACGTAGTTGTGCTAATCTTCACATATATCTCAGAAGTTGAGTCCATTGCCCAATGGTTTATTCTTCAAGATTGCCCTACCAACCCTTTAAAAAAAAAAAAAAACCTGACCTATTGTAGAATCTAACCTCTGTGCATTTATTGATGAATCCTTTGAGTTATTACTAGTCATTAGACATTTGAGAGAGCCCTCTCTGGTTGTATAGGTTAGAATACAATCTAAAGTTGGTCGAAACAGTTACCTTGGGGTTTTCTTCGATACAAACCAAAGAAAATTATGAGGTTAACACCTATCTATAAGGTTGACTCCTCATTCTTTCCCTTACCCTTGATGGGTGTTTTACCTCTGCCCTTATTTGATTGACCAAATAGAGCTAGGTTCTATTTACCAGCCTTCTTACCTCCCTTTGACTCCATCTGAGTCTCCTCATGGATGCAGTCATCCCAAAGCCTCTCAAATTCAGAAAGGTTTTCCTGAGCACAAATACCTTTCACAAATGGTGCCCGTGAAGTTGGGAATCCGTTCAGTGCCAATTTCACTAACTTTGTATCTTCAACCTTCTCCCCAATTGCTGCAAGTTGATCATGAATCTGTGTGATATTCATAAGGTAACTGGTGACCGTGTCTGATTTGGTCATCACGATGGATCTGAGTTTGTTCTGCAATATCATCTTCCTATTTATGTTATGACTCTGGTAGAGACTAACCATAACATCAAACATATCCTTCGTCGTCTTCTTCTCGGATATGTGAGGGATCAAATGATCCTTTATAGCATCCATGATCATCCGCTTGGATTTCACTTCCTTCTTCTTCTGAGATGCCAAATCCTATGGATATGTCAATGTAGAAACTACATCTTTGACGATATCCCAGAGGTCATTCTCTTATAATAGAAGAGTTATCCTAACTTTCCATGATAGGAATTTCGAGGCACCATTAAATCTATCCTCGAACCTGAGGCTAGTCGATGCCATTTTCGATATGCAAAAAAAAATTCTACTCTTTTGATCTTATGAATCATAGTAGCTTTGATACCATGTCATTTTTTCACAGCCCTAAGTGACTAACGTCCTTATAATCTCAATCAAACAAGTAGATTGTTGAATTTAATTATTGCAGAAATAAATTTCATATCATAGTATTAATCACACAAATAACTCGAAACTGAACAACATAATCAATAAATGAATAACACTCATGCACTATGATTATCCCCTTCAAATCAACTTATCATTCCAATGATAAAATATTATAAGGTGCCTCCATAGTTTGTTATAACTTAACAGTTGTATGGTAAACAAAACACTACACAACAAAGAAGTATAACATGCTGAAATAGAAGTATGGCTCTATTGAAGAAAGAAGGCAACAACTATTGTTGTATGACTATACGACATTGATGCTATACAGATTCCCTCTTGGGATCTACACTTTCTCCTCTCAAATGCACTCTCCTTCTTCTCTTGGTGTCTGCCTCTCTCAAGTGTGTATATCCCTTGAGTTGATCTCTAGATGAAATTCCTTCTTCACCCTTGTTGAGATCCCCTTGAGTCACAACCCTTCCTGTCTCAAGCACTCAAGGTCTCTTGAGAAAAAGTCTTTATTTTCTCTCTCTTGAGTTGTGTATTTTCCTCACACCCAAAGGTTACATTTATTGGAGGTCCAACCACCTAATACATAATTCAAATAGAATACAAACCCTATAATTCAAAAGCAACACTACTACTGTAGTGGAGGAAGACAATTCAAATGTGTCTTCTTGACTTGTGCAATACAAGACAAAAACCATCCAATATGACTTTTTGCTACAAGACAAAATCCACCAACTATGACTTTGTACTAGAAGACAAAAGTTTAACTACGAAATGTCTCAAAACATTTCCTACGCGTTCATAATGAAGCTTGTGCAAGAAATTCCTATTTGATCTATATTTCTCAACAATGTTTAGAGATAACTCTTCAAGCCACCAACTAGAGGAAGACTCCCACGGGGAAAAAATATTCAATAACCAAGTGGATTTTGTGGTAATCTGTGAACGAAGTTTTGAATTTAGTTGATTATGTTTTTTAATGCATTGTTATTAGGTTAGTTTTTTAAAATCTATACCTACAAGTTGGTAAGTGGGGGGCTACTCTAGTTAATTTTGAACCACTTTATTTTTTGAAAAAGACTATCTTTTAACACAGGAACACCATCGTTCATTCACTAGTTTAGCATTGTATTAAGGTTGTTTTTGTTAAGCCAAAATGTGCTCATGGATTTATATAATAATAATAATAATGATGATGATGATGATGATGATGATGATAATTGGTAGTAGTAGTAGTAGTAGTCTACTCTATGTGGAAAAACACTATCTAAAAAAAGTTGTCATAATTTTAGGCATCAATAGCTATGAAAAAATGGGTGGTTTATGAAGTATTGTATGTATTAAAAAAACAAATCTGTTGGATCATGTTGTCATTGATGCCAATGGTTTGATTGATTGATGTCAAGTGATTGATTGATGTCAAAGGATTTATTGATTGATGATTTATGTAATATAATATGTATTGTCCTTGATGAGAATGCATAGATGAAGATGGATCAATGAGTTGTCATTGATACATAATGAAGATGGATCAATGTGGTTCCATTGGTATATGATGCATTGTTGGAAAAATGTATAGATGACTCATTATTGTCTTATCATGATTGATAAGGTGCACAAATGGATGAACTCCAAAGTGGTCCCCTTATGGTGAAATCCCTCATGGGAAGATGCTTTGCAGATTGAGTTATCCTAGAAGAATGGTTGGAGGACCCGTGCTCTCATTATTGTCTTATCATGATTGATAAGGTGTACAAATGGATGAACTCCAAAGTGGTCCGCTTATGGAGAAATCCCTCACGGGAAGACGCTTTACGGATTGAGTTATTTTAGAAGAATGGTTGGAGGACCCATGCTTGTATGAGGAATAACGAGATGAAGATCAAGGAAATTGTTTGTGAAACTATCCTAGATGGATAATGCTTGTCATGCCATTTCTGGTGGTATGTGGAATGCCACATAACTCCTCCTAGTTTGAGAGTTATGGCTTTACGAAGATGAAGGACCCTCACATGAAGCCTTGAAGCTCCCAAAGTCAAAGAAGTCAAAGTGACCTAAAAGAAGAAATGATAAAATAAGGTG
>WSFP011585399.1:0-10372 GCA_009831015.1 Picea engelmannii | reverse complement strand
TGCGGAATTACATTTCTGGGCAGCAGAGAGCTTGGGTGAAGTGGTTACACCTAGGGGAGTACTGTTACAATACCACCCATCACATGTCCATTGGCATGACCCCTTTTCGGGCACTCTACGGCTACGAGGCCATGACCTTTGCAAACGTTGTATTCAATGACAGTAGGGCACCAAAGGCCAAAGATTGGATACAAGACAGCCAGGATATTCTGAGAGTTTTGAAGGAGAACATGAGGGTGGCCCAGAATCAGCAGAAGATGTATGCGGACAGGCACAAAACCGAGCGTTCGTTCAAGGTGGGAGATTTAGTGTTCCTGCGACTACAGCCATACCGGCAATCTTCATTGAAGCAGAAGGGGGCCGAGAAGCTCAAACCTCGCTACTATGGGCCTTACAGGATAACTCGGAAGGTGGGGCAGGTTGCATACGAACTAGAGCTACCTGAGGGGAACAAGATTCACAACGTGTTTCACGTATCGTGCCTTAAGCAGGTAATAGGACAACAGGTGGTTGCCTCACATGAGTTACCCCCTCTGGATGACGAGGGACAGTTGGCCACAAGCCCCGAAGAGATTCTACAGGTACGAGAGAGGAAGCTCCATAACAGGGTGGTCAGGGAGTTTTTGGTGAAATGGAAGGATCTACCTATGGAGGATGCTACTTGGGAAAACGAGCAGGTGTTACAGTTTCCAAGTTTGAAGTTGCTTGAGGACAAGCAAATTTGGGCGGGGAGGGCTGTAATGTCCCATTCTCCCTAGGCAGTCAGAATACCATGGTGGTTTACACAGTTTCCCGTAAACCATTAGACGGATGAGTTAGGGAAATGATATTGGTAAAGTCACTTTCGAATTATAAAGTGAAAACTTAGGAAATGTGAGTTTATTAATATTAAACCCCTCTTTGAGGGTATTTCTCTCCAATTATTAATTAAATGAATATTTTAATGGAGAAAAAGAAAAGTGAAGGAATAAAAGGACGGTTGATGGTGGAAAAGGGATTATTGACTATTCATTTTGAGGAATTGAGTTTGGAGAGAAGCTCGAAGAGCTAGCGAGGGTTTCAGCTGAAAACCCATTCCGGTGCTCGGATTCGGCAGTGAAACCATCTGCCCTAGCCGTGAGATTGGAGAAGCCATTCAGGCTTCTCATTTGCAGGTATTGGCATTGTGGTTTGGGGAGATTCATCAGAGAGGAACTTCATCTTTAGATTTGGACAGAGAAGGACGTTTTTCCTTAGCATGTGTGAAGGGTGGGGGCATCTTCTTTGTGCTGGGCGCATTCTCCATTTGTGGCTGTGTGTTTCCATTATCGCTGAGTCATTCACCTCCCAAGTCGTGGTTAATATTGCTGGAGCGTGGACCCTCGATTGTGATCCCTGCTGGTCGTTTTTCTTGTGGCTGCGTGTTCCTCAAGTGCTGGCCATGTTCCTTCTTCCACAGGGCTGTGTGTGCTTCATTCAATGCATGGGGTGTTAAGGAGGGTCGCTGCTGGTCGACTTCTCCTCTTGGGCTGAATCTTACATATAGGGGGGCGAATCCTAGAGTGGGAGCTGCCATATCACTCCATCAAACAACAGAACAGCAAACACATGAATCGCCTTCCTCTTGCAGCTTGTGGGGGCAGTTTGATGGTGTTTCCTCTTGGCTATGTATGAAGGGAGGCTCCAGATTTCTATAGCAGACAATTTGTCCACCTTTGAGAGGTACTACAACCTCCATTTTGACTGTCATTAGTGCAGCAATATTATTCAATAAAATAACAGCCAGAGTTTGTCATTTTGTCCAATTGAATGTGAATGTTTTCATTATTATTTTGATGGGTTTTGTTTAAAATCAAATTACTACATTTGGCACTTCATTGGGGAGGTATAAGGTGTTAGAAACCCAACATATCAGCAATCAAAACACAGAAACACACTGCTGTTCATTTAATTTTCACCTTCAGCAGTCAAATACCAATGTATGCAAAGTGTTTGACGAAAGTCCAACACCAAAACTAGAAGGGTTTTTCCAACTTTGGCAACTTAGAATATTTCACACTTGATCGAAATGAAGGCTAAAGCATTAGAGAACAAAGTCTTCACCATGGATACAGACCAATCTAGCCAGGAAAGCATGTTGATAATGAATGACCAATCTAGCCAGGAAAGCAAGTCGATAATGAATGACCAATCTAGTCTTTAAATGCTTTATCCTAATCTATTTTCAAGAGGAGAAACTGTAGCAGAGATTTCTTCCTCCTTCCCTTCTAACTCTTCATCTTGTCTTACAAACCTCTACTAGATCTTTTCCAGTCCCTCCTCTTTCTTCTTCGTTGTTGTAATATTTAGTTAATGTTTTTTCTTTAATGTGGTTGTATTTTTTTTTTCTTTACTGCTTTTTGGGTAAGCTCAGAGCAAGCCGACATAATGGCAGCATTGATTGTATTTCCTAGTCCCATTGACCTATCTTTTGGTGATTTGTTGGACATTAATAAAATTGTTTTGTCTTATATGGGGAAACAATATGAGAGACAACCCACTAAACTCTCATGGCCAAGATAAGATAGTTTTATTAATGTCAAACAATTGACTATAAAAAGGTCAATGGGACTGCTAAGTACATCTGTATCAATGTGGAGTGGGAGTGCAAGGGAAACTTCTATGAAAGTAAGACAAACACGAATCTAATGTAGATCTAAGGTCTAAAGCCTAAGCATATAAAACTGTAATGCTAATACATGAATCATCTCAAGGATGAGAACACACAACCCTAGGGCCAAGAAGAGAATCTTGTGTACAAGGAAAGCTAGGATGGGGCCTCAACATGTATTGGCATTGTTGTTGTCTCATGTAGAAGAGGAAGAGGAGGGTGGAAGGTCTCCCATCAGAATTGCAATCTCAATATTTGTGTCTCTCCTAACATCCATAGTTGAAGAAAGGAAGCTCTTGATAGATGATTGACTAGAGGAGCTGGGTCATGTTATGTCCTACTCATTGCATGGAACCCCTCGCTACTAAGCTTTGGAGGAAGCTATAAATTATTGTTGTTGAGTGAATTGACCTGGGATTTGAGGTGACAATTTCACAATGGTCTCACTGGCGAAGGTCGAATGGCTCCTCGAAGTCTCATGGATTTAAATGTTGAGGTGGTACTATTGTTTGTTGGTCTCTTGGTAGCCTTGTCCTCTAGGAGCACCAAAAAGAAAGATGTGATCAATCTAGTGGTGTTTGGTTGGGGGATGGCCAGAGAGACTAGGATTTGAATCCAAGGGACTCCTTCATATATAAAGCCAAGCATCGTTGGTCCGAAAATGGTAAGAAAGCAGAGAGATATTTCTAGTACTCCTTGAAGAGACACTAAAACCAACTGTGAATCTCATAGTAAACAGGATATTGAAAGATGAGATGCTCCTATGTCTTAATCTCTTGTAGATGGAAGAGCTAGCAAGTCTTGTCTAACCAAAGAATGTGATGCTTGACTTCAACCCGAAGCCAATGCAAACCAACTTTGAACTGCACCAAGGGGATCCTAAGCTCATGCATCTATTGTTGAAGTGTATACATAGGATGAACAATGAGGCCATCCTCCAACTCCATAAAGTGCTCCGCGTAGAAGGCCATCTTAGTTCAACCCCCTTGATGGGGTGATCTAGGTGACTTGTATATATCTCCTTTAGATGTGCTCTTCAGTAATCATGTCCAGGGCCTACTTGGTTGGTAGGAGATTACTAGGGGCATCCAAAGACTATCAAAATGGTGGAAGGCGGTACATCGAGATGCCCACAGACTACAAGAGATGTGTAACTTATACAAACCAACAATGATTTCTCTCTGAGTAATTGGCTAAGGCCATGGCCACTGAGGAGAAGTAGGCAAGATAAGGGTACCTAGCTTGGTTGACAACCAAATCTTCAAAGCTTCGAACACAACGAAGAAGAAACACAAGTCCAAAAATGGATTCAATCTTGAAAGGTTGGGTTGCAAGCTCTACCTAGATAATGGGATGGGGAACTATCCTCTTTCTTTTGATGATGCAGTGAAGCACGAGGGCTTGGACTCGCTCCATCTAGACCTAGTCCAACTCTAGCAAACTAGGTCCCTGGAGCTTTGAACCATAAAGGATTGTGGGTCTAAGAAAGGATTCCATTAGATCCGTCTTGGACAATACATCCTAAAAATGGTTTTGGAAGCACTATTCCTTGAGAAGAACGACGAAGATAGACCCCTTGTTTATTTGGCACTGGAGATCTTTCCTCATACCAAATTTGATCCCTAAAACTGACCCCCCAAATATGTGTAGGATTGGGTGATTAAATCTCCTTCCCCCTAAAATAAAAGTGAGAGTCTATAAGAACGTTCTTCGACCCATTGAAGATCATAACCTTAGTCTTATCCAGGTTGACCATCAATTGTCAAAGATCACAAAAACTGGCCAAGGCATCTAATTGTCTCTATAGATCCTTTGGGGTGGAGGACAAGAGAACCACATCATCTACAAATAGGAGGATGGAGATCAAAACATAGTGGAGAAGGCACCCATCTCTGCGTCGAATGTGCTCTTGTAGAAAGGGATCTAGCTCATCAATATAAATCTCAAATATTATGGTGAGAGAGGGCACCCTCGATTCACGCCTATGGTGTTATTGATAAAATATGAAACTTCGTGTGTTGTGTGAAGGAAGCCTAGCACAGATTCATAGAGATGCATAATAGTAGTGTATTGTGATAGGAAACCAAGCATAGACTCATAGAGACGCATGATAACAGTAATCAAGGTCTTTGAAATACCAATGCCTCCCTTGGGACTGAGTTGAATGCTTTCCTAAAGTAGACAAAGTAGCCGAAGACTTTTGAAAAGTGATGTCTCACCTCCTTAAGGATGACACAAAGTGTGAGGGTATGATTTGTAGTTTGGTTCTCTAGCCTAAAGCCTGCCTATCTTCTAGCCCTTAGATGTCTCCTCCCAAGCTCTATTGATCTCTATAGGTGAAGGGTAGCATAGAGTTTGGAGAATGTGTGGCCTGCGACAATCATTCGATATTTATTTGGATTTGCACTAGAGCTTGATTTGTGGATTGAATGAATAGTGTGGTGGGACTAGGCATGTGGGAATCCTGAACACACCACATGGTTAAACAAATCAACGAGATAGTACATCAAAGAATGTATACCATGTTTGAAGATTTGGAAACCCGGTACTACTAAGAAGTTCAAAGATGGGGTTAGGAGGCTGGATTATGTAAGAAGGCATGGTGGAGTTATCGGTGATGTACTTTCCACTTGTCATACTAGAGGTTCATAGGAATTGATTCAAATTTCGAGTAGTAGGTAGTATAGGTGACATAGGGATAAGAGCTAAGGGGTGCATCCCATATAGTTGAGGGAAGGGCATACTTAGAGGAGGCATACTTGAGTGATGAAAAGTAGGAAAGGGGAGGAATTAGTTGGCAAAGGTGGGAGGAGTAGGCATTCAAGTCCCCATCATGAAAACATATAACGACACGAGAAGGGCTTGAGGGAGGTGGGTGGGGGCATCTTGGAAAGAGAATGAAAGAGGGGCATAGTCCACAAGAGGAATTGGGTTGACTGGAAATCGATGAATGTTGAGAAGCACGGCTAGGTTGGAAATGACATAATCTGCCACATTGGTGCCCTCTATGTAATACAAATAAGTAAATTTGCAGGAGCTCGAGTAGTAAGGAAGGCCATTCATGATCAATAGCTCATTAGACTCAACAAAATGCAACAAGTGTCTACTGTAAGGTGTAATAGGTCCTAGGGAGTTATTGAAGTCTTGTGAAGATCCATTGATGTTGGGTCCATCTCATGAAGGAAAAAAGCATCCTCTATTCTATCATGAAGTGGAATCTAATGATCTTTGTTTTGGGTGTTGAAGTCTCCTAGGATGATGACCTCCCCCAAAGTCTATCACTAAACAATACCGGAATATAAGTCTTGGAAGGGGTCCCTATTTGCATCCTTGTGTAGAGCAAAATCTGAGGAGGTGGGAGGGAAGTAGCTTACGACAATAAAAATGTCCTAAGGAAGTAGGGACATGCCACTAATTTGGACCCACATGAACCTAGCACAATCATCTGATACGATCATGGTAACCTTGTCCTACAAAGAGTCTCTAACCAAACAAGTGATGCCACTCGACCTATGAGCAGTGCGTGAGCTTCAGGTCTCCTTTTGATAGATTGAAAAGCAATGATAGCTTGGGTACTTTGGTTTTATCCTAGTGGAGCTCGTGTGGGTCTTGTTATCCCCATTTTGTGGATAACTAAGGAGATGATGTCTCGAGACCCTTAGGTTGCAGATATGGAGTGTCGAGAGACTACATGACCAACATTTTCCTTTGCACAGATGGTAAACCCACTCACCACCACAGATGGTCACGGGTTTACAAATGGCATCAACCACATCAGTTGGCTTCCGGAAGGCAGTGGGCCTTGCTCCATGAGGTACAAGTCAGTATTATGCTGAGCATCATTTCAATATTTAAGCCATTTGATTATGGTGTATCTTAGATTGCTCTAGATTTCATGATATGTGCTTGGACATTATGCCTTTTTCCCTGCTTCACCTTGGTGGTTGACATTGTGCCCTAGTAAGTGGTTTTCTTTGGGAATGGGTTTGCTACTGGGAACTCCCTTGATAAGCCATCATACCGTTCCTGACCATACTTACCATTTTCCATCATTATTCCCCTCCATTTCCTTATCTCTTGGGATTTTAGGGTGTATTGACCCAAGGAGGGGTTGTACCTCATTCTATGGGAAGAAGGGGCTAAAGGCCCAGAGGGGTTGGTGTTGGGTAAAAAATAAAAGCCTTATATAAGCCTTCCAGATGCTTTGCCTAGGGATCACCCAAGACAACAATGAAACACTTGTCTTTGAAAGTGGGACTCACAATATAATAAAAAAATGCTTGAAAGGTAGTTTGAAGGATAGGAGGTCTCATCATGAGCCGACCTATCACGTCCATGGATATCTAGTGGTATGACATTGTCATCATCTGGTCACCAAACCAGGGCAATGACTCTCAGTTGCATGGCTGAGAAAAATGGGGTCTCATCACGAGCCAACCTTCTCATTTCCATTAGGTATTTGTGGGTGACATTGCCACCACCTGGTCACCACGCCAGGGAAATGACCTTCAATCTCTCCTTATTCTATTATAAAAGAAAATATGAAGAAAGAAAGATAAAGGCAAATGATGGGCTTGGAAAACGTGCATTGTGGATAAAGGTACCACACACCCTCTACAAAGGCACCCATGAATGAGACACTACGACCCCTAGTATGTCATGAGCCCTATGCCCATTGAGTCTTAACCCCATCCACCTCATACACTTTACATGGCTTAGAGAGGGACCTCTTGGAGGCTCTCCTTGACCTAGGGAAAGATCTACCCAATAGGATACCTTGTCAACCCTACTATACTTAAGCTCAACAAGTCGCATAGTGTCTTTGAGCTATTAATTGTTTGATATAGTAATCTTTGATGCACATGCTTAGATGGATTATTTATTGATTGGATTAACTTATCATGATGTTATGACTTGAGATCCTTGGAGGGCGTGTTCATTTGTCTTTGTAGGACCTAACTGGTCGACAGTTTTGGGAGAACAAACCTAGCTTGGGCTTCCATGGGGCTACAAGCCCACAAGTTGGATGCTAGGGGCCTGCATGCCGGATGAGAGAGATTTGATTTGGACAGCCTTGATGATGATTTGGACGACCTAGCCCACCCATTGCTTGTCAAACGATTTTCCCAGGAGGGGCAAAACGTCCCACTTTTGAGCTTGACGTCATGACCTTGGGGACTAGGGCATGGTGGTTATCCCGGAGGTGAATACCTCCAGCAGCTACCAGAAACATCAACACTCCCTCTTAGCCAGGGAGGTATTCTCCATGATGTTTTTCCTCTGGTTCTCATAGCCTCACAGGCTATGCCATGGTCCTCTGACCATGCTACTAGTAGCATCATCACGTCGCACATGGATACACCCAATGTGGACCTTTTCTAGGGCCTCATCACCACTAGAATACACCGGGACCTACTTGCCCGTAGTGCATCCTCAAGGACCTACTCGCCCATGACATGTCCACTTGGTCAACTCCCAAGGGACGTGTCCACATGGTCTAGTCCCATGGGACGCTAGGTGCCACCCCAGGACAACTTGTCACTACTCTGACAAGTGTCATGCTCAACTCCATCTCAGAGGAGCGTTCTCCAAGTCGACCCAGCTCGATATGGGGAGAAGATCAGGGGCATCCCAACAGATCGACCCAGTTCATCCAACTGGGGGGAAAACCCGTCTCAGGTCGACCCAACCCAACACAACTGAGGAGAAGACCTGTCATAGGTCGACCCAGCTCATTCCATCGGGGAGAAGACAGGGAGAAGGCACAACACACTCGCAGATCGACCCAGCCCATTGCCCTGGGGAGAAGATCTGGAGAGTGTCCTCACATGTCGACCCAATGAACTACTCTGGGGAGAAGACCTGGAGAGATATCTCAACCACATGGGTTACAACCCAAATATCGTTGGGCACCAGCCGAGTACAACTTATCAGTCCGTCGATAAGTGCCATACTCAACTCAGTCCATCAAGGAGTATCGTCACAGAAGAATGTCTCACGAAGATGCAATCATCAATACTCCCTCTTAAAGAGAGGGGCATTCCACTCCAAGTTTATCACGAAAGTACTCAATTTTCGACTTGGCAAGAGGCTCGGTGAGAACATATGCAATCTACTCATCTCTAGGAAGGTACTCCACTAGTACTGCCTTCCTCTACACCATATCTTGAATGTAATGAATCACAATGGGATCCAATATCTAGTCAGACAATCCTTCAAGGAGCTTCCGAAGCCACACTACTTCGCATACTGCCATACATACTGCAATATACTCAGTTTCTGTGGTACTCAAAGCCACAGAAGTCCGTTTCCTGCTACACCAGGAAACCACAACAGATCCAAAATTGAAGCAACACCGTGAGGTGCTCTTCCTGTCAACTACGCTCCCTGCCCAATCTGAATCAATATATCCTTGCAATCTCATGTCAACATTGGAAGCATGTCTCATGCCATATCCACCTGTGCCTCGCAAATATCTCAACACATGCTTCACAGCCACCCAATGTATCTTCCTCGGTTGACTCATGAACTGGCTAAGTGCACTCACTGCATAGCAAATATCCTGTCTGGTGTTAACCAGATACATCAATGATCCAATCAACTGTCGGTATATGGTCGAATCAATCAATTTTGAATCAGAAGAAGACTCACTCAGCTTCTTCAAATTCATCACCATCAGTGTGGTCATGGATTTACAGTCCAATATCCCAAATCTCCTCAAGATTTCAACTGTGTACTTCCCCTAACTCAGGAAGATCTCATCAGTTCTCTGCCATACCTCAAGTCCCAAGAAGTAATGCATCATGCCAAGATCCTTCATATCAAAATTCAGAGGTCAACTCATGCTTGCACCAAGCAATGAGATGCTTTGCTCTGGTGAGAAATAAATCATCAATGTACAGGATCAAAAACAAGGACTCACCATCAACAACCTTATAGTACAGGTTGGCATCAACAACGCTCTTGTTGAAACCCAAATTCATCAGGTATCCATCAATCCTCACATACCAAGCTTGAGGTGCCTACTTGAGTCCATACGGGGCCTTCTTCAACCTGCACACATGAGACTCCCTCCCATGAATTACGAAACCATCTGGCTGCTTGATATACATCTCTTCCTCAATCTCACCATTTGAGGAAAGTTGTCTTCGCGTCCATCTGATGTAATCTCCAACCCAAGCCTGAAGCAAGTGCAATAATCGTCCGAATGGAGGTATATCGAGCAATAGGAGCATAGGTCTCCTCATAGTCTATTCCCTCCACCTGAGAGAATCCTCTGGCCACAAATCTCGCTTTGTGCTTCTCGATGCTCCCATCAACTGCATGTGAGATCCTCTAGATTTCTTGAAGGCTGCCTCCTCCTCAAAGGAAACATCCCTGCTCACCTCAATCTGTCTCTGACCTGGGATGTAGATCTAATATGCCTTCGACGATTCACGGTACCCAAAAAATGTACCCTTCCTAGCTGAAAGGTCTAACTTCATCCTTTTCTCCTTGGGTACGTGATTGTAAACAGGACACCCAAATATCCTGAAGTATCCAACCTACCACTATAACCAACTTGTCACTGTCACTGCCATTGTCTCATCCATGAGACTAGATCCACTCAAGGAAGCAATTGTCATAGGCCCACACAAATATGAATGCACAAAGTCCAAGATCCCCTTAGATCTGTTGTCACTGCTTGGGGAAAGATTCCTTAGCATTCATGCCAAGAGCACAACCTCTGCAAATGCCATCATG
>WSFP011585398.1:0-10372 GCA_009831015.1 Picea engelmannii | reverse complement strand
TAGCATGTAATATTATTGGGCTATGAATAAATTTATGTATAGTTTTAGTTTCTATGAAAAGTTTTAAAAAATTAATGGATTGGTTGATGATTACAACAGTTTTGGGAATCGAAAGATGTTGTTTGCAACCAAGTTGTAAGAATTAATGAAACATAAGTATTTTTATTTTTATATACATGACCAAGTCGTTTCATTATTTCATTTTTCATGAGTTATTCTTGTATTCCTAAATTCATCCTTCATTAAAATTCCATATTTTCTCCCCTTGTAAAAAATAAAAATGTTTTCTATTAAAAGGAAAAGTTGTTGGTAGTTGGCATGAATGGGGAATATATGTTGATTATTGTATGTATGTATAGAAGAAAACATGAAAAGAAACATGGTTCAATATTTGTCTCTACATATGTTTCGAAGATCGATATAGAGAAGAGAAACCCTAGCACTCTGCAACCGTGAAGCTTCTGATGCACGCTCTGACACCAGAGATCTGCTGCTCACTTCCACGCTCTGTAGGAGAACACCTCATGATATTCCTGCACACCCAACAATGAGCTCAAGAGAGGGGGGGAAACCCCCCTCATACAGCGATATCACCGCCAACGACAGAAACATAATCCGTGCTAAGCGCCCTGCCTTTGAGCCACTGGCGCACCTGCGGGATCAACTTTTTACCCAAGAAAAAGGACTCAGCAAAGAAATGGAGCTAGAACCTAGTAGATCTTAACCACAAGCTTCCAAAGGATGGCTACCAGGCAAGTGCATAACACAAATGGACAAACCCCCACACTATCACATCAAGTCAACATGGGTAGGGGAACACACCCAGTTTATGATGGATCACGCACTGATCGGAAAATTCTTGGGCCTGTGGCCGAATGAACGAGATCTCACTCATTCGATCAAGGATTGGTGGAACCCCAAAGGTGATTATGAAGTCCAGCTTAGCTCCAAGGGTTTACTTACAATAATCCTGTACAATCTCGAAGACAAGGACATAATCTTTGACAATGGACCATACTTCTATAATTCAGCGGGACTGTTTCTGAGATTTTGGATAGATAGATTTAGTCCGGAGTAGGAGGACTTTACAAGAGCACTGGTCTAGATCTAGCTGTACTCTTTGCCCCAGGAATTTTGGCTAGAAGAAATACTCATGGGCATCGAAAATACTGTGGGACGATATGTCAAAGCTTCAGAAGCTACAAAAATGAGGAAGTACACCTCATATGCATGTATCTGCATCTATATGGACATATCAAAAGCCTTTCCAGGATCCATTACGCTTGAATACCAGGATGAAGACTGGAACCAGACCATCGACTACGAACACATACCCTTTCGGTGCAGGAAGTGCCATGAGCACAATCACCTATTCAGAGATTGTCCTCTAAATGCTACAACCACCAAGCTCAATGAAAGAAAGAAAAAGGACAACTTTGCCAATGTCACAGGAAGATGAAAGAACCCATCGAGAAAATAGAATCAAAGCTCGACCCCAAAGATCCCCACTAAAAACTCCTATGACGCTCTGAATCAGCTGCCAGAAGAGGAGGAAATACAAAACCCCCATCAAGCAACAATGGAAGTGAAGGGAAAAAGCCCTGAAGTGCCAAACACAACCCACTCAAAAGAAACAACCCAGGCAACACAAACAGGCACAAACGGAGACACCAACATTCTCATGGATGAAATGGATCTGGCAGATATAGACCTAGAAAAATTGGAGGAAGCCCTCAATCAAAAAGACCTGCAACACATCCTGGTAGATCAGCTCCATAAAGTTCACAAAGTGTTTACCAACTCCACACCGGGATTTACAGCTAGACTGGGTATTTTGGCAAATCCAGGATCCGAGCCCAAAAGAATAACCAAGGAAAATAAGAGAAGAGGACGCAAACCAACCCATCAACTTATTAAAGAGGCAAGGCACATGATGATCAATTCAGGCTAGATACAGAGGTTATCGGAGGGATACCTCCACCCCCCTCCACCTTCCTCATGATGAAGACAATAACTTGGAATATCAGAGGCCTCAATGGTAGATCCAAGCAGAGGATCCTCCGAGAATGTATTAAAACTGAGAACTCGGTTATCCTTCTTCTACGGGCAACTAAATGTATAGGGCAGGAGGCTGAAAACATATTTCGACTCAGTTGGAGAGGGGATGATTTCCTTTACCAAGATTCAGTAGGTGCATCTAGAGGACTAGCCATTCTTTGTAATCCACACATAGTCTCTCTGCATCATCCCTTCTCTACAACAGGTACTCTAACGACTCACTTCAAAGTTACAGGATCCACCAAGGAAGGAGCCATCACGAATGTCTATGGTCCACAGTCCGTCCAAGACAAGGAGAGCTTCATGCAAACCCTTCAATATGTCAAAACTCTCTTACATACGCCGCACTGGATCGTTGGTGGTGACTTCAATATGATCCTAACGCTGGAGGAAAAAATAGGAGGAACAAAACGGCTCGAGCAGGACAGTTGTAAGTTCAAAACCCTAATAGAGAAATTAAATATGGTTGACATGGAAACCCAAAATGGAATCTTTACCTGGTCCAATAGAAGAACAGGACACCAGCATGTAGCCTATAGATTAGATTGCTTTCTTGTGGCTAAAGCCCTCCTCGAAAGTGACCAATCAATAGAAGAAAATATAATGCCAAAAACAGGGTCGGACCACTGGCCTATTGCCTTATGTCTGGACTCGGGTATCACCCCCAGGCCCAAACCCTTCCGCTTTGAAAAGTTCTGTCTCACCCACCCAAACTTCCACCAGCTGGCTCACACCTGGTGGGCCCAGGCAGAAATAGATCATGGAACTCATATGTATAAATTCCAGCAGCGCCTCAAGAACTTCAAGCAACATTTTAAAAGATGGAATAAATACACTTTTGGAAACATACTCCTAAGGCAGAAGGCGATCAAGAGCCAACTCAAGGAACTTCAACGAACCTTCATCTCAGGAAGCAGAACTTCGAACCTGGTGAAGGAAGAGGAGCAACTTCTAGTAGATTTGGAGGTTTGTAGAGAACAAGAAGAAATCATATGGAGGCAAAAATCCAGGGTTCAATGGCTTAAAGAAGGGGAGTGCAACACTAAATTCTTTCACAGAGCGATGACACACTGAAGATACATCAATCGCATTACCCAATTGGAGGATGATCAAGGTAACCCTATAAGAGATTATGACCAAATAGCGGAGGACCTCAACTCCTTCTATAAATATCTCCTCACAGAGACTAATATGAATAGGGAGGAAGAAATCCAGAAAATCACCAAGCACATACCCCAACTAATCACCCCTGAATAGAACAGAGCACTAACAAGGCCAATCACTCAGTCTGAAGTGGATATGACAGTAAAGGAAATGCCCCCAAGAAGAGCACCAGGTTCGGATGGCTTCACTACGGATTTTTTCCATCATTGTTGGGACATGATCAAGGAAGACGTTTGGCTGGAGGTAGAAGAATCAAGAACCTCTAGTCAAGTTCTCTCTGCTCTCAATGCAATGATCATCACTCTCATCCCTAAGGAGGAGCGAGCCACACACCCAAAACAGTTCAGACCAATCTCCCTCTATAACGTCATATACAGAATAATCACAAAGGTCATTGCCACTCGCCTCAAGCCGCTCCTACCATTCATTATTTCCAACAAGCAATCTGGTTATGTAGAAGGAAGACAAATCATGGACAGCGTCATTCTGGCCAATGAGGTGATCCACTCCTTGAAAGTGAGCAAAACACTAGGTATGCTTATCAAACTCGATCTCTCAAAAGATTTCGATAGATTAAGCTGGAAATACTTGCGTTCTGTGCTGGAGTCCTTTGGCTTCAATAAACTCTGGGTCAACTGGGTTCTCAAGCTCACCTCCTCTGCTTTCTTTTCCATTCTTGTCAACGACACACCCTCCTGGCCCTTCCATTCCACCAGGGGAATCAGACAAGGTGATCCTCTCTCCCCTTTCCTCTTTGTACTTATGGCAGAAGGTTTAGGTCGCTACCTCAAAGCAGTGGTTATTGAGGCTTCCCTTAATGGGATACCCCTTCATAACCTCCACCCGACGCCCTTGCATAGCTAGTTTGTTGACGACACCCTTCTCATGAACACCCCCACGGTCAGAGAAGCCACCAAGCTCAACTCAATTCTCTTTGATTTTTCAGAAGCCTCAGGCATGCTTCTAAACTTGGACAAATCCAAGCTCTATTTTTTCAACACGCTAGCCTCAGTTTAGAATTACCTTTCAATACTTCTATTCATTTCCAAAAGTTCCCTCCCATCCATCTACCCAGGCATTCCCCTAACTGGAGAGCCAGTGCGATCCATTTCATGGGATAACTTGCTCTTTTCTGTAGCCAACAGGTTGAATAACTGGACCTTTAGACCTTTGAACATTGCCGCCAGACTGGTCCTTCTCAAGTCAGTTCTGCAAGCTCTGCCAACCTACCTGTTTACTGCTCTGGCAGCGCCCATCTCGGTTATTAAGGCTATCAAGAGCCTCCAAATAAATTTCTTGTGGCAGGGACACCAAAATAATAAAAAGTGGGCTTTAGTTGGATGGGATAAACTTTGCAAACCCAAAAAGTTCGGAGGGCTAGGAATTCGGGATCCGGGAAAGCTCAACCAGGTCATGGGAGCCAAGATGTGGTGGAGGTGGTTGCAGCATCCAAAAGAGCTCTGTGCACAAATTTGGAAACAAAAGTACGCCCCAAACACACAGCCTGACCAATTAATTAGATTCAATGAACAGATACAAGGATCCAATATATGGAACACCGCCTGGCAAAATCACCCCCTGATCTAGAAACATGGTTTCTGGGAAGTGAGAAATGGCAAAAGCGCACTCTTTTGGCAGGACTCTTGGCAACATCTACCCCCTCTCAGCAACCTAGAAAGCTTCAAATCTCTTAAAAATTGATTACAGCCGAATATCTTCAGAACAGTTAAAGACATTTGGATTCCAACTCACAGAAGCCAACCTTGGAGATAGTGGAAAACAAGGCGAACAAAATTACAGATCACGGATGATATCAACCTTCTACCCTGGCAGAATTGTGCACTGCACCAGAAAATTCCAATCAAAGAGGGACCGGACATACTTCTATGGGGCCACTCCACAACATGCATCTTCTCAGTTAGTGAAGCATACTACCTACAGGGAAACTACCAAAACCAAATCCCCAAAATAATTTGGAGAAAAGTCTCGCAATCAGTACTCTGGCCCAAGGTCTCCATTTGTTTTTGGCTCACAGATCAAAACCGTATCCTCACCTGGGACAATATTCTAAAGAAAGGATTTATAGGTCCCTCCAGATGTACCCTTTGCCAACAAAGCGAGGAAACCATGGAACATCTCCTCAACAACTGCCACTACAGTCAACAGATCTGGGATTAGGGAGCCCAAGCCATGAGATGCTCCCAGCGAAATTGAGGTAGCATCAAGGACACCCTAGCTAATTGGGAAACAATATCCTTCCAAAATCCAATTCTCCAACGCATCTGGCAGCTGCTTTCAAGCTTCACTTTATGGGCAATTTGGAAAGAGAGAAACAAGAGAATCTTCCACTCAAAAGCCGCCCTTACCACCATTACGTGGGAGAGGGTTAAGAAGCTTATCCATGAAACAGTCCATAAAAAATCTTGGCTCCATGAAGACCTGGAATGTGAGCCCGAGGAGGATAGCATTCTCAAAGGCCGGGACATGCAAATTCCTATGCAAACCCAGGTGAAGACTAAAGAAAGATGAGTTAACAGCCTCACATTATGGACCCCACCCCCCTTAGGCTTCCTCAAGCTTAACTTCCACGGGGCCTCCAGGGGTAACCCTGGACTAGCTGGTTTCGACACTGTCCTTTAGAACCATACTGGTAAGATCATTCACCTGATGGCTGGCTTCTTGGGGGAAAATACAAATAATTTGGTTGACCTCATAAGCCTTGTTAGAGGCCTCCAAGATGTTGTTTAACACCATTACCATCAGATCATCATTGAGGAAGATTCCCAAATCATAATCCAACTCATCTCCAAAATCCTACATGGTGAACTCCCTAGGCGGATCTCCCCCAGCTGGAGACTCTTAGGACTTCTGGAGGATTTTGGAGATCTCATCCACCCCAATCTCACTTTAATCCCTTCTCATGTGAAACGAGATGCAAACAAGGTTGTGGATCACTTGGAAAATACTGGAATTGATACTAAGTCAGAACTCATATATTGGCAAGCCCATCTCTCTGATGATACAAACCTCTCAAGGCGTTGCAGAGACCTTGCAAATAGAGATTCCTCAGCCCCAGATGGGGTGACATGCGGCAATGCCTCGCCACCTGGCTCTGCATTGAGCCATAGCATAAATGCTGGTGGCCGCCACCCATCCTCTCTGCATTTACGATGGTAGCCGACCATTACAGCCGCTATACAGAGGAGGGACTCCTCCCTCGTGCAAAAACCCTCCCTCATACTGCACTCAGCATGACAGGGTCTATGGATAGCCAAGCAAATTCGGTTGGGAGCTCTGGTGCAGCTCTGGTTCCTTATCGTCTTGGTTCACTTTCATTTCGCTGCATCTTCTCTGCATTGTCATATACCACTCGACAATAATGACCAGGAAGCGAGGTAGGCCTCGACGTGGCTCGGCCTAGTACACCCACAAAGAGCAAAGGCAAAGGAGGGAGAAACTGGAGCGTGCTCTGTCGATGGCGACCTCCATTCTCCAGAAGAGGGCTCGCGCTAACCAATTGGCTCTGCATGCCATTATTGCTGAGACTGGGACAGAGCGTAGCAGTCAAACCATGGAAATTGAACTTGGAAACAAGCTAGAGGGTGGCACCGCGGATGAATTTCCTACCTGCTATGTTGAAGAAACATCATTCTTGGAGGAATTCGTGACCACCCTAGAACCCCAAGCCATGGCGCCAGACTCCCAGGATGGTAGCGGTCCTAAAGACGAGACGACAAAAGATTTACCTGTGTGCATCGTTGAGGAGATACTGTGGACGGGTGACTACAGCCCCACCAGCCATGCTGCGCAGGTAACGATCGAGGACGAGGCTCGAGACAAGGCTTGCATCAAAGGGAACGTGGACGAGACCAGACCAGGGATGAAGGAGAAAGCAGTTGGTGCAGAACAGACTGAGATCAAAGCCAGAGCTAGGATGAATGTGGAAGTGGGGAACGAAATCTTCGACGACGCAGGTAATGACTTGCATGGTCCTTTCCTCCATGCACAGCATCTGGATCTGGTGTTTGAACTCCAAGGCCACTTGGCAAACCAGCAGCATAGAGCCCTTCTCATGGGACAATTTCTGGACTTGCTCCTTGATGCGTACTCCAACGCTCCAACAAAGAGGAAATTTCCATTCTGTGCGCAGCCATTCGCTATCCCAGCCATGTCCACATGGCAAACTGGCAAGGGCGACAGGTCACCGGGTATCTAGGTTCTCCTTTGCTAGTTTGTTTTATATTCAATCATGCTATTGCTACATGTAGACTTGACCAATGGCCATCTGTCCCGGTTTCCTTCGGGTAGGACAGAGGGAAAAATATTTTTCCAAACTATGCTGGTTTTCGGTAAAATGATAGCTTTTTTGGTGGCTCAGAACTATATCTCTATGTATTTTGTCAATGTTTCTCTGATAACTTAATATAGTAGGTTCTACCTTTTTTACTTAAAAAAAAATATTTGTCTCTACATATATTTGAAATTAGATCATGAGCTTTGTTCCAAAATAGTACAATTACATGATTATTTATTCATCATCCAAATACAAGTCTAGGGTGAGAAACAATGATGAATGTTGAAAGAAAATAATACAAAATAAATTTTGAGATGACTATCTTATTTTCAGGATCAATTCCTCTCATATTCCCACTTTACATCAATTATTCCTAAAGTCCCAATACCATTTTTCATTTAAATCCATGTTCTTCCCACTATTTATAAATAAATCTAAATACTTTTGAAGGAAGCATGGTAAACATATTAACAGTCTATCTGAATGATACTTGAACTAAGTAGTGAACTAAGGAATTGCCATGACCGATTGTTGATTGACATTAGGCATATGTATAGAATTGACAACTATTATGCTATGATTATGAACATGTAACACTCTTTCTCATCATTTACTTTCACTTTACATTCATTACAAAACCCTCCATCTTCCCAATTTCATTATAAGTCCCATGTTCATATAATGAATATTAGTATGTGTAAGAATGCATGATATGTAATTTGGAAAATGTTTCAATGCAAAGCAGATTGTTTGACTTTGGCTTCCCCTTTCCTCACTTATCCATGGATAATTGTATTCTTGATGGTTGAGTGAATCAAATCCACTTTTAAATTATGTTACATGAAAAATTATATTTTATGATTTATGTGTTGTTTTATGCATACTCTAATCTAGTCTTCATGTTTAAATAGATGAGAGTTTTTAGTCTTGGCAGTAACCGATATAACAAAGATAACATGGGAAACATAGGTAATTGGAACAAGGGATAACAAGATGGTTGGAAGAGGGGAAGAAATAAGAGTCTTATATTCTCTGTCCATTTTGATGCAGACTATGAGGAGTTTAACCAATTACTGCAAACTGGACTTCTTAATCTAGTTGGTCAAGGATCTTTGAATCCTCTTCCACTTGTCATAGATTTTTTACATGCTTCAAAAGGTAAATAATTTTTTTGACAGTATAATAGTTGTAATTGATCTAGATAGATGTTGCTGGCCACCCACCTATTCCAAATTCAAACTGACTCATCTAACAGTTTTTAGTTCATCATGTTTCTATGAAATGGGGACATTTCTTTGTAATTATGGGTTATGCACTTCCAGGGATGTCTTGAATCCCTACAAATCATCCAGGTGGATACTGGTGGTTGCCCACCTATTCCAACTGGCTTATTTTGGAAGTTTTCATGTCAGTACATCTTTTTGTACTTCCAGGGATGTTTTGGGGCCCTAAACAATGTTTTCTTGGCTTGCCATAGTCAAACTGTAGACAAAGTTAGATTTTGATGGAATAATGCGTAGTTCTCAAAAATGCCTTTCCAATGGGATATGAGATGCCTAAAACAGAGATCGTATGAAAAAGTTATGACCCTGGGAAGTTGATGTACCAACTTACCCCAACGGGGCCCACATGACTTTTGGCATTTCATCTCTTAGGGTTAGGTTTTTGGATGCCTAGGGTTTCAACATTCATGTTTATCATAAAAATTCCTTCAAAGCCTCATTGTAATCATCTTCTTGTGAATGAGCGTAGCCTTCACATCTCTTCTCATAGATAAAGCTACCACCATTTTAGCGAGTCTTGCACTCTCTATTTTTATAGTCTATGTACATTTCTTTCATTAATAGAAATCATGCATAGTTGTATTTTTCTATTTCTGGAAACTTTTATGTGTATTTCATTGTAATATCTTTTCTTTCATTTCATTCCAAAAATAATCTAGATCAGTGGTATCAGAGCTAGCTGCTCTCGATCATTTTTTAGTGCATGGCCCCGACGAGGTCCGAGTATACCAAGTTGGGTCTCGAGCTTTTCTCTCTTGAGGAAAATCACTTTCGCACACCCAAGAAACCCTCTATGGCGACAGAAGAGAAAAACAACGAAACAAAAGATTCTATTTACTTGTTCCTTGAGTAAGCTCTCGTACGATAGAGGGAGGAAATGATGGATAATTTTTCCCACATCCTACAATGCCTGCTAATAGAAACATGCACATCTTCATCAAGCGCCCACTTTGGAGGAACCTCTCCCTTCAAGGTACAAGTTAATTTTGATATTCCCATATGTGAAGGTAAGATATATGTGAATGCCTTAGAAAAATGGTTAACTCTTCTAGAAGGTTATTTCTCTATTCACAATTTTTCCAATAGGGAAAAGATCACCTTAGCACTCCTCAAGGCTCTCCCCCATGTCAAACATTTCCTTCCCGTGAAAGATAATTTTTTCTAATTTATTTATTTATAATTTATTGCAATTTGTATGTGTTTATGTTTTGATTATCATTTAAATTTTAAGAGTGTTTCATAAATGTTTTTTTGTAGTTATACTTTCATTTTCTGAGATATCACATTTAGGTGTGTTTATTATGAATCCTTAGCTAAGTGTGTTTATTATGAATAATTGTTTACTTATTTAGATTATATAGATGGTACTCTTCCTTTATAGATAATAATAATTGTTCATAGAAATAATACCCATTTATCTTTTATTCTTAAGATCACAATAATCATCTCCCAAAGAAACTAAAGTAGTTTCCAAATAAATAAGTTTCTAAAAGAAAAAAAGTGTTAAAGTATAGCCACTAAAATTCATACAAGTTATCTACAATAACTTAATCCTCATCCTCTTCATCCTTAT
>WSFP011585381.1:0-10373 GCA_009831015.1 Picea engelmannii | reverse complement strand
ATCATAATAAGGGTTATAAATAAATAATAACTAGTAGGTGGGACCCCTTGTGACTCTCTTTAGCTCATAACAATCATAACATAACTATTTAGTTAAGAAAAACACACCTCCTTGTGGCTCCCATAATTATACTCACATTTGACAATTTAGCTCATGATATTTGCAATTATTTTCAAAAAACGTATTACTCATATATCCAAAATAAACATGTTGTCCAAAAATTCCTGAAGTCAACTGTCATCAACAATAGATAAAATAAAAACTCAAAAGCCATATTTCCCACTCTGAGATGCAATTTTTCCTTGATTGGTGTTGTCACCCTTCAATTTTCCTAAGTTTTCCTTTGGCTGCGCTGAGCCTTTAGGACTAATATTGTTGATCACATGGGAACAATCGTCCCTCAAATGCATCCGAGAAGACAGGAATTTGTCAGAGCCATTGCAGGGTGAGGAAGGGGCAACAGTGGATTTTCCTTTGTCAAGGGCATGGTGGGCCTCGATATTCAACGTTTTTCTAGCATGAGAGGACTGCACTAGTGAGTGGGGGGAAGCTTGAACAATGGGATTAATAGGTGGAGGAGAAGGTAGAGATAATTAGGCCAGCCAATATGTTGGGAGACTGTCGGGTGGACAATCTCTTGCCATCCATCATTTTTAGGAACCTCGGATTGCAATGAGACATGAGGGGGAAAAAGGATACCAGGGGCTTGCGGAACTTGGATAGGAGACCTTTCAAGCCTGGGTTGGACCACTCATTTCCCAATCCAATTGAAAAATCTGGCCAAGCTCTTGTGAATTAGCATCAAAATGTATGGATAACCTTGGCCTTCTTGGGCCTCTGTTCCAATTACCTCTTCCTTTGTTTCCTTGGCCATGGATACCTCGGCTACAAAAACTCATTCTTGCATGCATGATTGATTAACAAATAGTATTTTAAATAACCATACATGACAATTTTAAGCACACAGTCATGATATCATTTACTCAACCAATCGTGTCGAGCTATCAATTTAATAATTTAATACAGTATTGCTCAAATTAATCCAACTGCAATTAAAAACATGATGTGTAAAACTCGGGCTCATCCTTGATGGCACAATCAAATAACCATAACACAAACAGTGGATGGAATTTCCATACTCATACCAGTTACAATAACCATTTGGCCTAAAAAAACTCATAGTTGCAGTGACCATTTATTCGTGGTGTAGGAACACCGCACATACAAATGCATTACGGGTGTACATCATTAAACAATTGTAACCAATGTCGAGTTTAACATCCCAATAATATTCAATGCAAAAGACAATGATTGTGTATCAACCCCAATCTTCAATAAACCAATTCAATGTTGAGCCTATACTTGGACTGTCATAACGATCAACAACCAACCTAACATGCTCTAGAAACCACACATACCCATGCATCGACATGAAGGGAGGTTGTGACTTTCTCAATTAAAACAATATTGGGTTATCAAACACAAGGAGAGCTACTGTGTATTTTGAACTATCCAATTAACAATGTAGGGTTTATCCATTGTAATAACATAGGCAGTGACTAGATACCAAAACCAACACGATTGTCACATGATCAACTGGGCGAGCTTGTACTCAAACTTGTCGACAATACCCAACCATCCAAAAATAACCAATAGTAAACCCGACAGGCCACACCAGTTTTCTCTATCAACCCTTAGAACTATAGAGTTAAGGGTTTTCTCTGTGGCCAACACAGGGAGACCAAGGTCGACTCTTCTCTATGGTGAAAACCTCCAAGACCAACGATGTATACACAGATAAAACCACAATTTATTCCGTGAACATGGTGACGAAAACCTTTGACAAGAGAGGGTATAACATAGGAGTGAGGCTCTAATTTAGCCTGGTCATGATGCTTAACACACACAAGGTATAAATCCTGTGGCTCTTCAGTCAAACAACCATAACATTGAGGTGAAGACAGGGACAAGAAAGAACAAAATAACCAACTGTGCGACCTTTAGTGGTGAAAACAAACCAATGCCCAAGTGGACAATGCACGGTGACACAAGTGCTTCCAACCATTAAACCCCATAAAATCCAAAGACTAGATACAACTATATGAATGCGTGAAGACATCCAACCACTTAAGACCAGACAAAAACCCTCCAACTAAACCAACAAGGGTAACAGAGAGCTCTTATGGCCGATAGCACCTAGGATGACCAATAACACTATGAATTCAACATTATTGCAGAAAAAACCATCAACGCTTCATTCCAAAATCACAATTTTACACAGTTGCAATACTTAAAGAAAGCACAAACCAATACACCTGAGCCAATATCCATTTCATAACCAGAGCAGGCTCATGAATGGAAAAAAAAAAGACATACCTGTAATCAAACACCTTAAAACGCGAGTTGGTCGAGCGGTTCCTCTCTGCTAAGAAGTTGGAGCATAACCACAACAACAAGGTTGAACAATAGCTCGACTAGGGTGGCAACCAATGGAAGGAGAAGGGTGATGTGCAGTAAATGCGCGTCGCCTCCACCCACATTTCATTAACTCCTTAGTACATGCCAACAAGCTTTTCATTAACACTATTAATCAAAACCATACGTTGGAATCTGCATCTATTACTTGTCAAATGCGCCACCCACATGATATCTTCCATTGCCAACTTGACAATATCACATATCAACTATATAATCCAATAAACCATGTATCGAATCATCACCAATAGCGCGATCCAAATCAACTTATTCCATAGCATAATAACCATATTGCATATCAAATATATAACTCAAAAAAATCACATGGCTATTAACTTAATAGCTAGGATAACAACAACTCATTAAAAATCGATGCATGTAGTATAATATATAGCATGGTTTAGTTTCTTACTTTTGCTTTTATATTGCCTTTTGCTTTTTTCCAATTTCTTGTGTATGTCATTGCTAACATGTTTATTGTGCAGGCCTCTTAGTAATAGATCCAATAACAGAGAGCAGTGATAACAAGGATAACATAGGCCGTTGTGAAATAACAGTTGAATCTAGAGCAGCAGAAAAAACACAGAACATGCCTTATCCATCGCCAATCAAACAAGATTATATCACCATGTAAGTAGTGTCGAACAGTAGCACGACATCACATAAGCACCATAACTGATCTCCAATCTACAAGGAGGTCCCACCTACTAGTATTATTTATCTTTAATAACAATAGGCTTTAGCAATACTTTGCGGGCAAAACTCTGTTGCGATTTTAATCGTCAACAAACTGGTGACTCCACGGGGAAATTTTTTTTCAACAGATTTAGAACTCATAACTCATGGTTTCGCAGACCAAGAACAACAGGTCAGTAAGATATAACCAGGAAGATTATGCAACAGGGGGAAGTGAGCGGATTTAATGGAAAGATGACTTAGAATTTGGAAATAATTCATGAAAAATGTTAATTATGAGGGGTTTTTTACCACTGTATGCATAATCATTCGACCGAGATCTTCTCTCACTTTAAGGAAAAAAAAATTGAGACTTTCTCTTAAAATTTGAATGGACGAAGAAATGGAAAGAAGAAGCGGGAGATAACCAATTCTTTACAAGACAACAATGGAAATATATAACAATTTCAAGGGTCTTTCACATGAGACATCATAACAATTGTGTAAGCTTGATTGTTATTAACTAACAATGCTTTGCAGGAGTGTCACTGTGGTAGAAACGATCCAACATCCTATCTTAACTAAAAGATGATAGGAAACAAAATCATGACAACAAAAAAAGGAAAAATTAAAACGACAACAATAAAAGACAAAAATGAAGAAGCGGCAAGAAAAGTTTTGAAACAGAAAGCATAAATCAACTATTGTAAAGCAGAAAATAAAAAAAGCACAGAAATGAAAGCAGAGCTAAGCTACTAATATACAGAAAATCCAATCAGTGTTAGAACTTTTCATGCTGGTCCCTTGCAATATTTCAAGCGAGGACTGTTAGTGTTGTAGGAAAACAATTGTTTCTGTAAATCCTTCAAAATGTAAGAGCTAGTGTCCAAGACAAAAGAAATTTGGAAAGGACCCAACACTTGGAATTTTGATGTAATTATCAGCCCCTTGATGCACACGATTAAATCATCAAGATACATGTGGATATTGACCAATTCATCGAAATTTGTGTGTACAGGCATTTTAAAAGCGGTACTTGCATCAAGTAAGCCGGAAAGCGGGCATTTGTAAGACATAGTATCACAATTAGTAATAAAAGTGGTTTTTTGAACATTTTCCCCTTTTACCTTGGTTTTATGGTAACCCAGAATTTCATCAAGTAAGGGCTTCAACTGTAACTGTTGTAGAATTATTCTTGTATTGAGGGGGGAAGAAAGAATTCTCATAATACCCTAACTTAAGGTGCGAAAATGAATGAAGTTTCTAATATGATCAGTGGTCTGCGAAGCAGGTACCCAATTTGGAGCCTATTCAGGGTGGACTGAAAAAATAATCCTATCCCTTAAGAAATTCCTCAACTCCCTTCGAAAGGATGCTTTCAGTGCAGAGTTAACAAGTCCTTGTTTTTTCCTAGCTAGTTTCATAGTATGTTGAATAAGACTAGGATCAAAACCACAAAGATCCTCATAAGACAAAGAAAAAACATTTTGAAATCCACCTAGTAGCTCGACAGACCTCGTCTCTTCCTTATCAGAACATTGGAAATTTATTTTAACATTCGTTGAAGATTCAAGTGTCCTAATGTTCATGGAGATGGTTTCAACCACCTTCTTTCATTACTCCTCTTCTTTCTATTTTTCTTTATTGCCTACATCACTCGATGAAAATGAACTCTCAAGAGGAGTCAAGCCATCATGAATCTTATTTTTTTCTATCAATATAATCTCCTCGAGCTTAAGAGGTTCATCTTGAATGAAATCACAAATGCTCTTATTATTAGGGAGGGACTGTCGAGATTCTACATTTTCAAGGATATATGGACAATATAGAGATTAAAAAGAAAAATCAGGTCTGTGAGGCAAAAGTTGTTGATTAGGAGAAGTTGCAAAGACAACCAACTAACCATCCATTGAATTCAACTCCCTCTTAACATGAGTGATGTTGAAAGATAGAAGGTTCGAGATAAGCGTCCAAACAGCTTGGGAGTATCGTTCCATCAACTTGTTTCTAGGAGAGCACATTTTACATATCAAGTTCACCACAAGCTCAGAATCTCCAAAAACTTAAAGGTGACCACAACCAAGATTAAGGGCGTTTTCAATGCCTAATAATAAAGCTTCAAAATTAGTGACATTGTTTGTACAAGCAAACTCTAACCTATAAGACAGATTATGAATTTTTCCTGCAGGGGAAACCAAGATAATTCCAGCACCATTACCTTCATTAGAGCATGAACCATCAAAGTGCATATGCCACATCTCATCATCTAAATCAATTATTTCCAAAGGAATATTATCCTCTTCAGCAAAGATGGAATACACCCCTAGGTCTTCTTCGATATAGTTTATGCTAGATTGCGGAACACTCTCTATGTAGGGTGAAATTATTTCCTCTCTAAGTACTATAATGTTCCTACCATTCCGAGGAATGGCTAAATGTGTCTTGTCGAGTGAGAGGTATCCACCTGTTAAGGCTTTCCAATATCTTCCCAAGATAATTGAGTAATTTCTTACAGGCATATCAATTACTTGAATGTTGAGGGTTGTCCTTATCTCAGGATGAGAGCATAAAACCAAGGTTACATCCTTAATATTGCCTATGGTTGTTTGTTGTAGACTATTATAGGAGAGCATGCTTCTGGCATTTTCATTTGTACAAGACAAGGATAGCTCTTCCATAATAATCTTCGACATCACACTTGGGCCCGAACCACCATCAATGGGACAACAATGGGCAATCTTATCCATGATCTTTACAGAAATATAAAAAGGGGGATTTTTTTATAGGGTATCTAAATTTATGTATGCCTACTTTATTTACAAAAGAATTCTCTTCATTTACCTCTTCGGAAAAATTGGCTACAATAGAAGCTTTTCCTTCCATGAATTGTTTCAGATGCATCTGTTGTTCAGGGACGAAAACCATGTCTAGGAGGGTTGCATCTGCTTTGATGTTCTCCAACTGATTCATGATATTATATTTGGAAGAGGGGAGAGGGGGAGTGATTCCTTGACTCTCGGGAACCTTAGGAACCTGGGGAGTAGCAGCGGTTGAGGGTGATCTTGGGCTAGAAGAGTTGTGAGGAGGATCAAATTTTCCCTTGGGAGCATAAGCTTTGTTTTTAGTGTTGATGACCATGATGTCTTCTAGCTCTGCAAAATATACGACAACGATAGTAGCTTCTGGTATTTTCCCAAAGATCTTATCTTTGGCACTCTTCTTTACCTCACATGTGGTTTCCTCGTGGTGTTCCTTGCAAAAGTTGCACCAACTCCGAGGCAGGATAGCTTTAGGCGATTTTTTTTTTTCAACCAGATTTATAAAGGGGGGTGCAGAAGAGAATGAAGCTTCAAGGGTGAGAGGGGAGACATTACCCTTCTGCTCAAACGCTATCATACAATTGTTCATATCTTGTAATAGTTGTAAGAGAGCGTACATGTCTATCTATCTAACTAATTCTCCCTGGGGAAGACCAGTTCTTTCAAGTTGTTCTTCATACTCTGAACAAGCATGTAGAGAGGAACCAAGATTATCAATGGATTTTTCCTCAAACCTATGATGGTAGGGGGAAGGTAATGCATTGTAGTAATGCATGAAAGTGGCTTGGTTCTGAGGGCAGATAAGTTTGGGGATTTTATTGTATAACTTGGTGAAACGCAAGTTGAAAGACTTGATGGTCTCACTATATTTATAGGTGACGTTATTGTATTCCCTTAACTTCTTGGTGGGGTTTTAGATTGCCCATAAGTGGATCAGAACCAATATATTAACTCTTCCCAAGTAGACAAAATATTAGGAGGAAGGTCAAAGAAGTCGGACGCAACCTTTCCTTCCAAGGAATTGATGAATAAGCGCATGCAAGTATCATTGTCATTGGACCCTATGTTATGACAAGAATTATAAAATGATATCAGGTGTTCGTTTGTAGTGACAGTGTTATTTCTTGAAAACTTAGGCAGGTTCTCTTTAAACTTAGGAAGTGGACGAGTAGCAGGTGTTAGGTTGAGAGGAGAGGACACATGCCACGGTGTGGTTGTGGCATCTTCTTCGAATTGAAAAAGCCCATACTTTTTAATGAATTTGGTGGGGTTTGTGGTAGATTGGATAGGGATATGGTGGCTATATAAGCTACCAATCACTGATGACGATGAAGATTGAGAATATGGATCACTTCCAGTTCCACCATAGCCACCACTAGATGTCATCTTGTGGATGATAGATGAGGGAAAGAAAGATGAGCTGGATGAATAAGATAAATTTCTCCTTAGAGCACTTTGTTGGGCAGATAACACAATGTTCCTTCTTCCTATTCCAGCAATAGGATTGATTTCAGGTGACAAGCCTCTTCTTCTAGAAGCGCGATAATCTAAGTACATGAAAGAAAAGCCAAAACTTGAAGAAACAAAAAGGGTCATTGTTGATTTCTAGGTTGTCTACGTCTAGCTTCCAATTGTTCTTGAGCACTAATATCTCGTTCAACTGCTGCCCAAGAATGGTTAAGCTCAGCACAGGTGTTGGCAGTGTCTAATATGGTATTAAACAGATTCAAAGCAATGTTCGTATGATCTTGAAGACCGGGCTCAATATTGGGTTGCCTTGCAACATGAACAATCATTAAGAATAAAATAGTCAAATAGTCAATATCAAAAAAAGAAAGATGTATCAATGAAAATCGAGTATAAAATTAACCAGAGAGATATCGAAGATCTCCCCAGTATGGTCGCCAAATAATTGTTGAGGAATAGATATGAAGTGATCTTACTCAAGCATTTTCAGAATCTTCTTGGCTAAAGAAAAATAGACTAGAATCTCACCCTATGTTTATAGCCAACAAAAATAATATCCGAACTCACAAGTATTAATTACCAGTTCTTAAGCTAGTCTTTTATCAACAAAAAGCTTGTTGGAAATTTACTTTTTATGTAATTTTCTAAATATAACAATTGCTTAAATAAATGTAAAGACAGAAGTAAAGACACCAAGATGATAATCAAGACAGATGAGACATAAAGAAATCCTTTATTTCATTCCAATTCACCAAAGAGTCATTTTATTTACAAAATCTCATACAAAAATTTTGGACCAAAGTCAAACTTAGACATCCCCGATGGAACATACAAAAGGAACTCTGACAAAAAAACAAAACTGAACTCTAAAACCGGATCATCTTGCCACAAATTGTTTCCCACTAGACTATGCATAATAGCCTTTGTCAGTCATGAAAACTAATTCACAAACAGACAAGTCTACACAGACTATCAAAGATAGATCAACACCTATGAAAAACAAGTGTCTGAATGATGTTATTTAGCCCTAAACATTGATGTCTACAATAAGACCCTGCTATCATAAAAGAGAATTAGGCTTGTGATGAAAAATGAATGAATGAAAACTGAACTATCTCAACATAAACTCAAAGAGAAAACCTCAGTATGCTTCTGCTTCTATCCTCCTCTTGTTCCTCCCTTTCCTTTTGCTTTTAAACAAATTATAATTGGTTGAAGTAGTTGAATCAACTCATTAGTTAAGTTAATTAAAAGACTCAACCAACTTTAGTTAGGGGGAAAAGTAATAATCATAATAAGGGCTATAAATAAATAATAACTAGTAGGTGGGACCCCTTGTGACTCCCTTTAGCTCATAACAATCATAACATAACTATTTAGTTAAGCAAAACACACCTCCTTGTAGCTCCCATCATTATACTCACATTTGACAATTTAGCTCATGATATTTGAAATTATTTTCAAAAAAATTATTACTCATATATCCAAAATAAACATGTTGTCCAAAAATTCTTGAAGTCAACTGTCATCAACAATAGATAAAATAAAAACTCAAAATCCGTATTTCCCGCTCTGAGATGCAATATTTCCTTGATTGTTGTTGTCACCCCTCGATTTTCCTAAGTTTGCCTTTGGCTGCGCTGAGCCTTTAGGCCTAATCACATTGATCACATGGGAACAATCATCCCTCAAATGCATTCGGGAAGACACGGATTTGTCAAAGCCATTGGAGGGTGAGGAAGGGGTAGCAGTGGATTTTCCTTTGTCAAGGGCATGGTGGGCCTCGGTTTTCAACCTTTTTCTAACATGAGAGGACTACACTAGTGAGTGGGGGGCAGATTGGTACAATGGGGTTAATAGGCGAAGGAGAAGGTAGGGATAAATTAGGCCAGCCACGATCTTGGGAGACTGTCGGGTAGAAAATCTCTTGCCATCCATCATTTTCAGGAACCTCAGGTTGCAATGAGACGTGAGGAGGCAGATGGATACCATGGGCTTGTGGAACTTGGAAAGGAGGCATTTTTGGCCTGGGTTGGACCACTCCTTGCCCAATCCAATTGAAAAATCTAGCCTGAAAGAACTGGCCAAGATCTTGTGAATCAACATCAAAATGTATGGAGAACCTTGGCCTTCTTGGGCCTCTGTTCCAATTACCTCTTCCTATGTTTCCTCGGCCATGACTACCTTGCCTGAAAAAACTCATTCCTGCATGCATGATTGATTAGAAAATAGTCTTTTAAATAACCATACATGACAACTCTTAAAAATATGAAATAGATTTGGCTCAACAATGTATCAGACTCATGCAACCCAATCCATATGACATGTTTTACTATTTATCAATGAGCAGGGGGTGAATAAAGGACCCTGGGATATGTGAGGGGTTTGTATTGAGCGAAACATGATATGATAGGGGGGGGGGGGATGTGGTTACTTCTCAAAGACAACAACAATCAACTGAAACCCAAAGAAAACATCATTTTAGTCCAACCAAGATACTGCTACTGCCAACTGCTTCAACACATAATTTTTCTTGATTGTAATCAATTTTAGAACAAGGAGTTAAAAATGAATGTGGGAAGGCGATAGGGTTGTAATTAACAAAAAGAGAAATAATGGTGGGGGAATGAGAGCAGTTATTGTTCATAAAATTAATCAAGTAATCCATATAATCATTTTTTCAAAAGGAGATACACCAACCAAATGATCATTGTGACCCAATAACAATTACTGTGTATTAACTAGTTCATTGTTCATAGTCAAATATCTAACACAACACCATCAACAAGCCAAAATGCATTCCACAACAATTTGTAAGGGAGTTTTGTTCCTTTTATTTATAACAATTCTCAAATGTATAATAGTAACCATTTCCGCTCTGTTAATCATCAAAATCAACCACTGCCCACACATTACTTCAATCATCAAATACACTCA
>WSFP011585368.1:0-10373 GCA_009831015.1 Picea engelmannii | reverse complement strand
TGCATTCTCATCAAGGACAATACATATTATATTACATCAATCATCAATCAATCAATCCTTTGACATCAATCAATCACTTGACATCAATCAATGACATCAATCAATCAAACCATTGGCATCAATGACAACATGATCCAACAGATGAATGATTTAACATCAAAGCTTGGGTTTAAGCAAGAAATTTCACAAGCAAATGATCAAGTGGAGGCTATTAATAAGTCTCTTAAGACTATTCTCCAACGGACAATCAATTCGACCAAGTCGAATTAGCATTTGATGTTATATTCAACACTTTGGGCATACTGAACTTTCGTCAAGACAGCTACAGGTTTATCTCATTTCCAACTTGTTTACGCGTTGGAGTTAGTATTTTCCATAGAGTGTCATATTCCTTCTCTTAAGTTAGCATCAAAACTACTACCCAACACAACTACGCTTGAAGAGCATCTTATCTATCTCGAGAAACTCAATGAACAATGTCAAGATGCAACCTTGGCTAACGAGGCTCATAAACAACATGTGAAATGTCAATATGATCGGTCAGTTTGCCCCAGAGTTTTCTCTATAGGTGATCTTGTCTTGGCCTATGATAAAGATAAATATCCCTTGGGGGTAAGCAAATTTAAACCCATGTGGTTCAGATCGTTTATTATTAAGAAAGTTTTGGAAAAAGGATCTTATGAATTGGTTGACTTTGAAGTTAATGCTTTGCCTGAGCCCAAAAATGGGCTCTATCTTAAGAAGTATTATGTTTAGGTTGGTTACCTGAGTGTGACTTCTTATAAATAGTATATACTTTTATTTATACATTTTAGCATCTTTTTGTTTTATGGATGTGTAGTTTATTGTGTTTCTGCATTGTGGTAGATGTCAAGTGAATTTGAGGTTTATGTTGGGTTCGCAGATGATGCTATCTGACACACTCAACATCTTGCTTCTGCATCTTGGGTGATCTTCACACCGACTGGTCAGTTGGTATCTTCTAGAGGTGTTTGTCTAGGAGAAGCAGCCACTAATGTTGTCGAGTACATTGTTGTAATAGAATTACTACTTGATGCATTGCCACATGGCATTTCTCACCTTCGGGTTCATCTTGATGCTCAAATGGTAGTGTCATAGTTAAATGGAGTGTACTACATCCATGAACCCACTCTTCACCGATGATTCCTTAGGGTATATCTCTTTTAATGCTATTTTTATTATATTACATATATTCATGTTCCTAGGAGATCTAATCAATTAACTGATGCATTGGAAAATCATGTTTTAGATTGGCATATTTCACACACATAAATATAAAAGCACACACATGTAAATATATTTGTACAAAATATATTTACTCCATAAGGAAAAATATATGTATATATATATAACATATCCAAAAAGTGATGTCACAGTACAAAATGTGGGCGATAGGCCTCAAAAGTGTCAATAATACATGTTGGGATTAAGCCCTCAATACATAGAGAGATACAAAAATGGGTGCTCTAGCACGTATGATGTCCAGTACTAGTGTAATATCTAGGCCTATTGGCCCTTCTATAATGTACTATGGAAATGGCCAGACACTGGAATAAGTAGACCCATGCCCTGGGAACTCCCAGAACATGGGGCTTCATTGAGGGAGACATATCCTTGATCTCTGCCATCGACACACTCTGGGTGAGGGACATCAAGTTCCTCTCTACCTACCTCAATACTCTCTTGGCCTCTGTCGATGATGGTCCTGCTACTGCTGTGAATCCTCCTAGTTGGGCTTGCTCTCATGGGCGACACCTAGTCCGTGGGAGGTATGTTGGTCACATTGGTCTCACATCTATACATAACATAAATTTTGAGTTAGTACCATGACATTAACAAAAATATGTTTTCTTTCTCATAAATAAAATTTAAAATTTTTAAAAATACATATGTATGAGTATGTACCTATCTTACCGCGAGCTACGCCAAGAGGCATAGGCATCTCAATATCTCTCTAGAAACTGATCCCTGCATAGGGATAATCCTCGATGGTTGGGATCTGTTGTCTCCACCAATCGAAGAACTCGTCATCATATGACTCTTGAAATCCCCCTGATCTCTGGCGGGGCATCAAAGAAACCCATCTACACAGTGTTGGATAGGTGACTATGTGACCTTGTATGCTCTCCTTTGAGATTAGGCCCCACAATTTTTTAAAGAAGAATGCACAAAGAACTGTCCCAAATCCAAAGTTCTAATTCTTTCTCAATTTACACTGTGTTAGTTTTATTTTCATATAATTGAGCATCGTCGTGCTCCAATCGAAGATCATCGGTTGCAGGCACTGCACTGCATAGTGTATTTGAGCACGAGAAGCCTGATGTAGAGAAATAGATCCAATAATCCACCCAATCAAGTATAACACTTCTCTCAAGCCAAGGTTCTCTATCTTCTGAATGGGGACTTGAGATCTCATCTTCTTTGTGTTGACCTCACAATACATATCAACATAATGGCCTATGTGATATGGCCCTGGAGGGAAGGTTGTCAAGTTTACTGGCTCCCCCCTCCTAGAGAGACCAGTCAAGAAGTAAATGTCTTTAGTAATGACTGTCAAGGCTTGGCCTTCTAGCATAAAGGACTTTGCATTAGGGTTCAAATACTAAACAAGGTGATTCAGTAGTCTTGGTTGGGTCCTCATGAATGGACAATGGAAATTTTTCCATAACCCACATTGTTTTAGTATAGCCATAGCTGCAAGGTCCTCCTCAACCATTTGATCCACTTCCTCATCCTATCTCTCTCTCTCCAATGCACGTACTTCCTGAATCATGGAAATTTTTGGGAGTTAGTGCCTTTATTTTCTCATTTTTAAGAGCATGTACGTGCCCTGTTTTGAAGACAGTCGCAGACATATGTGTGTTGATTTTAGCTCATCCCATGTACATCTATGCATTAAGCATGGAAAATTCAAGTACACGCATAGTCGTGCTAAATTGTAGGGTGCATGGCCCCCAATTTTCTCTAAAAACCATGAAAATTGAATGAAATTGCAAGAGAAAGGGAAGAGTACTTACTTGGTTCAAGAATGAGTCGATTCTATCCCTCGTAGCTCCCCAAATGTGCAATTGAAGAAAGAGGGTTTTTTATATTTTTGGGTTTTGTCAAATAACAATGGTGAAATGACCTCTTTCACCTCTATTTATAGGTTTTTTGACCTTGTGGTGACCTAATTTTGACCCTTTTTCATCCCTATGGTTTGTTTGATGGATGTTTTGATTCTTTTTTGGGATTTTTTGGTCGTCTACAAGTATTATGTCTTTTGGATTCAGTATTTTTAATTCATGGGTACTACTTCTACCAACCTCTGATGAAGTTATGTTTTCATCATTTTCATATAGTGTAGGCCTTTACCGCTTTACATCTTGCATTTTATTGACTATTTATTCTTTGTCGTAGGGTCGATCCCACCGAAGTGTGACACATAAGCTTCTATGTTTCTTTAGAAGTGTCATAATTAGGTGGTAGATCATTCCTCTCCATGGATACCCTAGATAGATCCTTTTCTTGCATTATGGCATCCATGCTGTGATTCTTGTGTAGTCTTGGGAGTCCCTTTAGTCCCACCATGACTTTGTGTTGAAGCCTCACCATTCTTCTTCATATTTTTCTGGCCTATACCCGAGGGAATCCCCAAGAGCATGGTTTGTTGTCTTTCAAGCTCACTTAAAATATGAAAGTGACATCTAACGAGAAATTATTTATCCTTTTTGGCCTCGTCGAGATTACTTAAGAAAAGGAGCCCCCGTGGAGTCTTTTTTAATCCCTTTTTAGACTCTCTAAAATTTAAAATATTTCTGAGCGATATTTTTGCCCTTCATACTCATCAAAGTGAAATTCGAAGGCACATATGTTCGACGATAGGTTACCCTTTTTGGTCTAGATGTCTAATTTTACAAAAAAGGTATGCCCTAGGAGCTACAGTTCTCTAGAAGAGTATTCTCAGGTGTAATTTTAACCCTTTTTTCGTGCCTGAGGGACTAAATTTTTGAAAAAGGGTCATTCTCCCTGGTTTTGGTTTATTACTTTTTCGGGCCTTGGAGATTATTTATGAAAAAGGAAACCCCTTGGAGTCTTCTTTAAGCCCTTTTTCAGACTCCATAAACATGAAAATATCATTGAGTGACCTTGTTTATTTCACACTCGTTAATTGGTCCATAAGAAACATCTATTTGGCATAAGTTTAACCCTTTTTTCGACCAATATATTAACTAGGAAAAAGGTATGCCTCAAGAGACATGTCTCACTGGGAGAGTTATCCTAAGTTAGGTTTTATACTTTTTTGGGATCATGGGACTAAATTGAGAAAAAGGACGAGGAATTCCATAGCTAATCTCTTTTCAAACTCCTTAAAATTGAAAATATAGCCAAGTGATCTTGTCTTTGTCACACTCATTAAAATGGTTTCTAAGAGACCTCCTTTTGGTATAAGTTTAACCCTTTTCTGGACTGACTGGACTAAGTGTGAAAAAGGAATACTCTGTCCCCTAGTGACCAGAAGATTTCTCCTTGGTATGATTTTATTCTTTTTCGAGCCTTGGAGACTAAAATTACGAAAAAGATCACTCCCGAGTCTTCTTTTACCAGTTTTTTAGACTCTCTAAAAGTGAAAAACCGTCAAGCTTACCTTCTTTGGGCTCATAAAATTTTTCTTTGAAGGAGGCTCATTGTGTCAATCCGCAAATTGCGTTGCATGTCTCACTCTTGCATATTTGGCCTAATGACAGATCCATTCTATTGTTGCTAAACTTTTAGAGCATTCAGTAGGTGCAGACCTTGCAACATTTTTTCCTTTGCATTCTGACACCCTGACACATGGAGGAATTTTCCCAAGTGTCCTTATCCTTCACATGTCTACTTGCACTGAGCATAAGTATGTTCTCTACACTTGGAACTAGTTTTCTTTCTCACGACACTCGTTCCTCCTTTGTAACATAGCATTCATTTATTCTTTTTCAAGCTTGTTAAAAATATGAAAAAGACAAAAAAATCAAATATTCCAGAAAGAGGGGACATGAAAACATTCTCTTGTACTGGCAGCAATCTAGTCACCTTTGGACATAGCACATCCTTCAGTCTATTATGAAAATCAATGGGTTTTAGTATGGCCTTAGGAATTTGTTCTCATTACATACATTTGTGTCCTCCTCCATTTGGTTACTCTTCCAAACACATGGAGAGTTTGTGGTGCCTCCTGTGCCACAAGATTATGTCAATAACATGTTGCCCGAGTCTTTTCATATGTCAATATATTCTCCAATGGAATGTCTTACAACATGAGTAACCCTTTTTGCAATAAGTCTCTTGACCTTCATGCGTCAGCCATCCTGAGAATGTTGTCAAGTGTACATCCATAATCAATGGAGTTTCATGCCTGATAATCGAGACCCTCTAGTCTTTCTACAATGGCTTGTCGAAGACCTTAGGATAGTTAGTTTTACACTCCCATTATACTCCTACCTGATTTATGAAGATCTTGAAGATATTTCTTGAGTTACTTAAGATATCATTTCCAGCTACAAGCATTGATGCCTCCCGAAGATTCATATCACATTGTATTTGTATATATTCTAATGATTTTGAGATGTAGATCCATTGTGTATTATTCACGGCTACAATATACATTGGCATACACATTAGTCATGTAGCCATGATTACTATATATGATGTGGATCTGCAATGTACTTGATTGGCATCCATGCTTAGTTTGTCCTGAGCATGGGTATGCCCACCTCGATGATTATTATTATTCTTTTGGAGATGACACGCTCGTGAATAGTTGTTTGGGATCACTCAAATCAATGCCTTCCCATTTTATTAAATATGTTATAATGTATTTCGGCCATCAGTTTCTCTTCCAACCTCACACATTAGGGGGCATCTGTTATAGCTCAAAATGCCACTGTCATGCATTTTTTACTTTGGTCTATTCATTTACACCTTTTCCAAACACTTTTGTTGAGATTCCTCTTTTAAAAAAAAAATTGGCATGGTGTACGTGCCCCGATACATATGCAACAAACGTACATACGCTAGTTGCATGCTCGACAACCTGCATATACTCTAAAAAATGCAAAAATGAAAAAGTTTTGTGCTTTTGGACAAAGTTTATGGGCTATGTCAGGTTGCCTAACCATCTTACCTCTTGTATCCATAATGACAAAGAATTAACCATCTTGTCTCCATATAAAAGGGGCCCTAGGGGGGTCATTTGGGGATATCAAAGAAGAGACAAGTGAACTCTGCCAAATTTCCTTTCTTGTATTCCAATCCTTTTGCATCCTTCTCTGAGTTTCATCCTCAACATTCCCTTCCATTCATCCTCCTTTATACAATCCATCCTTTTACCCTATATTGGCATGTTGGATAGAATATTGGGAATAGTGCACTTGGAGTCAAAGTAGAGGAACCCAGGCTAGGTTTGTGGAGTTTCGTCGACAATATTGAGGTTGTAACTTCCAATCTTGTTACTATTAAAAGAGAAACTTCTTTTCCCGGATCTTTATGTCTCTGTGTTTATGTTTATGAATGTTTTTCATGAATAACTAACCCTTTAGATGATTTTGGTAGTTATGCATATGTTGTCATAGTTTGTTTTGTGAATTTGTTTCAAGCCATTGGGAGGAGGCCTACGATATTGGAACAAACAACGACGAGAAGGGATCTACAATAGATGAAAGGATTCAAGGTAAATTTTTTATCTTCTTTCCCTTCCCTTAACTATCATTTGGTTTTTGTTAGATTTGGGGTAAAGTAGAAGCATTTCTATATTTTAAGGTGTCAAAGATCTTCCTAGTCTCTAGACCCGGATTAGGGGGATTTTCCCCCATAACACTCACTACCCTATAGGGAGAAAGAGAAATTGAAAACAAGAATAACACAAATGCTTCCCATCCGACTTTTAAATTAAGTAAACACAATCTAGAGTTGTAGAGATGGAGTAGTATAAAGGGCTTTGTGAGAAGGAAGACATTTATGATTCATTGAATAATAAACAAGGATATTATGGATCCTTTAAATAATTAAATGACCAGGGATATCAATGCAAATTTGTGTAGGGAAAAGATGTTCGTGTTTTGGGATGAGAACATTAAAATGAGAGAGAAACATGAGTTGCCAAGTGATTCCCAATCCACAAGTAGGTGGACATATTCTAGTAATACATATAGTAGGTCTTGTAAAGCCTCTACATATTACACATTATTATCACACCTTTAAGAATATGAGAAACTATATTTTCAATTGAAGACCCACTTTTCAAAAACTTATTATGAAATGGTTTGAAGATTTAGAAAAAACTTGTAGTTCTAAAGGTCAAAAATATTTCACAAAGCTAGCATCCCTCAATGATGTGTTCTTTGAGATATTTTCAAATAAGTTAAGGTAAAAATATATAGAAAATTCAATTGGAACAAGTTAGGCAAACTCTTATTTTCACATCACTAAACACCAAAACCCCATGAGTAAGGATGCCTTGTGTTTCAAAATTTCAATGTCTCTTACATAGCAACCAAGACATCTTGCTTTAGGTAGATCTACATAAATTACATTGTGTTCATACTTATATGTATAAGTCCAACATTGAGAATCAATGACATATTATGGAATGCTTATCATATACAATGGCATTGTTGGTCATGTTTATCATATCTAAGGTGATCTTGGAATTGGCCATTTATTAATGCCATCTCATTGCAACAAACAACTAGATAACTAGAGGCATTTCCAACTTAATCCATTTGGTATGCAAATTATTTCCAAGTGTTTGTTCATGATAATCCGGTATTGGGTTGAATGTGAACAAAAAAACAACCTAAATACCATACCCACAAAGATTTAAAGTAAGAAAATAACACTAGAGACAACAACCATGTAAGAGAATAGCACTAAATATAATAAACCTTCTCTATGCACACATTTAGGAATTTGATCTTCCCATTCAACCCACTCTCCAAATGCATACCAACTACAATTAGAAATCAAAGAATTGGAAACGAGAACATATGGAATATACAACAATTTATATATCCCTACTGGTATTCATTGGCTTGCAGATACAAATACATCCTTATTGTCCTGGTTGCAATGATTTGGTGCCAACAAATCATTGGCTTGCAAATACAAATACATCCTTATTGTCTTGGTTGCAATGATTTGGTCCCAACAAATGAGCATTATAAAGAAAGCTTAAATCAAAAATTTAATTTTGTCATCCATGCTAATGGTAAGTGCATATGGTGAGGATTGGCATCTATTCTAACAATGAAAACACACAAGTTCTCAACCTACTTCCCATACTCCTAGCAAAGAAATGCAAATGAGATGAAAATAACAATATACATTTTATTGGATATTGTATGATATCTATTCCAGCTTATGGTATGAGCCACTTATAGCCATCTTACATCCCAGTGTTCACAACAATATATTAAAAGCAAATGAATATCATCAACAATAAAATCTCATATCATTTATGTTTTATTAATGAAGTTAGAACCATGAATTCCCCAATTTTATTCCTGACAAAATTTCACAATAGAAAAAAATAAAATAATGATATTTTAAAATGAAAAACATTAGTATTACATCTATGGCACTAGTGTCTTTTTGGACAGTTCCGAGCTGCAAATTCTATACAAGAAGAGGATTGTTATGTGATTGGAACTTAAAATAGATCCAATGAAATCAGTGTTATCATTTTTGTTTTTATTCCAACAGAGTTTAGTAACCAAAATTACAATTACTAGCATTCATTCTTACGAGCATAATCTCAACAATTTTTAAATAAAATACTGAACTGGTGGGAACTCATTCTTACCAGGATTAGCATATCTAGGTTGCATCAAGGAATCACATTCAAAACCATTTTTAAAAACTAATTAATAGTAAGGAGGAATTAAAGATAGTGGTTATTGGTTGAAATCTTTGACACTCATCAATACAAATTAAAATTCAAACTTTATTTAACCACTACTTTAGTTTATTACATGACTAGCTAACTTGGAATTGCACCCTCGACTATTGTTGGACATTCCTTAAGTTGTTATAGACCAGGGAATTTGTTCCCATTGTAGATTGAGAATTCCACACATTGGGAGAGAGGAATCGATGGTACAGGATATGACATCTCTATATTCCCATTTCATTTTGAAAGCAAACTTTGCTAACTAAACTAGACTTCCCAATTAATGTAATCTATATAGACAATTAATTATCCAAATTCCATGTCACATGGGAACAAAAAGAAAGGGTATTGCTATCTGAACATTAATTTAATCACTCAAAGCACTTGGATATCCATGTAATTAATGGATTTTTTCTTCATCATCAAAACATATTCAAACAAATATAAATTTCACTAAGTTATCCATATTAGTAACGAGACTTTTATATCATTGAAAAAATGTCAATTAAGAGATTATTATTCAAACAAATATAAATTTCACTAAATTATCCATATTAGTATTGAGACTTTTATATCATTGAAAAAATGTCAATTAAGAGATTACTATGATGAGACATGGTTACAATTAAGAGTATTCATTTGTAACTTTCAAATCCATGGCACACTACATACAAATAATTTCACACAATAGTGTACTCATTGAATGCATGAGAATGAATAATCCTTGGAAGGAAATTAACCAAACATGAATATCCTATCTATTATCTTATAGTAACCATTTTAACAAAAAATAACAATTAAAAAATAAATTTGAGCATTTAATGAAGGTATAGGGAGTGAGGATGAAATCCCTCATTCTTATTCTTGTTTAACCATAAATTCTAAATAGGAGATTATCATTTCTCTTATAACAAAAAAATTAACAATTTTCCCATAAAACATTACAAGCATATTCCTTCCTTGAATACGCAAACACTTTATATAACTTATATTTTCAACAAAGAGGATTATACCCTAAACTATCAACCAAATTAATTCACTTTAGCACAATCCAAATATCTACCAAAAATTCACATTCAATACAAACAACTAAATTCCATTCATTAAGGAAATTATCAAATTTTATTGTTGAGATATCGAAGCTCAAATCCACAGTTTGATTGTTGCTCCTAACTCCTCACCTTGCAAACTATTGAATAGTCAACCAATTTCCATCCTATCGTACCTAGGGAATTGTTTTTTTCTTTTATACCTTTGAGTTGTGTGGGATCACAATCAATAACTTAGTGAAAAAACTAGTAGGATATGTACCAATAGTGGGGTCTCCAACCATTGGAGACCCCACTTTCGATAATCTCCTTGTAAAAATTGAAGCTATATTTGAATTAATATTTTTTGGAACTCCATGCAACTGTACAATTTATCTTATGAACACCTCTACCAACTC
>WSFP011585363.1:0-10373 GCA_009831015.1 Picea engelmannii | reverse complement strand
TAGGTTTGTTTTCAAGTTTTCCCTCTTTAAATCGTCTTCTAGAGCTAGGACGTGGGATTAGCTAGTGACTTGTTGATAAGTGGTTAGTTGCTTGCTTATCCTTTCTTTCTCTTTCAAGTAATTTCTAATTGCCTACACCTTGGGAGAGGAATACCCAAAATCGAAAGGCTAGGGTTTTAATGTGCTAATTGTCTATTGACGCTTTAATGGTTAAAATATTCTAGATCTAGATCTCATTCAGACATTAATCTTAGGCTTAAGCCCTTGGGGCATAATCTACTTGCATGTTCTAAGCCAACTTAAGATCTATCTTGTTTTACATGCTCTAATCCAACACACTAAATGGTTAATGCTTTAATGGTATAGTAAGTGGTTTTCTCTTAATGTTGTTTCATCTTTAAGGCAACTTGCCCTCACTTAAGTTAATGTGTTGTTGGATATCTTGATAGTGTAGGCACACATCTAAATCTTCAATAAGTTCTTCTCATACTTAACTATCTCTCTTGAATTCTCTAACACTCATAGTTAAGTAGTGATAAGCTTAGATCTGCTTTCTTTCACTGGCAAGTTGTTCTTGCCCTTGTTCATTAGCATTGTTTCATAACAAGCTTTGCATGTTAATGGTTTAATAAATGGTGATGAACTAAATCGTTATTCAGCTTATTTTTACATGCTTTCCATGTGTTGATGCTCTTTATTTTCATACTTAACAACACACTTTTTAAGCTCATAAAAGTTTCGGTTTTGGCATAAAATCACCATTTTAAGGCAACTAAAACTCTTTAAAACACTCTCTAATACACCTAAAAGTCTAACCAATTGATATATATATTTAATAGACTTAATAGGGTACCTTAAACCACCATCTTCACCATCTAAAACGGGGATTGAGGAGGGCAACGGAAGGTGCTAGGTCGGGGACGGTCTCATGGCGCGCGGTGTCATTTCCGTGAAAACTCAATTCTTAGGGTTGACCTGTGAAGCTAGGGTAGGCCTCGTTGCCTTACTTCTTGAGCATCCAGCAGCCATTTGGCAATCGGGGGAGGAGGTTTTGGCGAAACACTTAGCTAGGGAAACAAAAATCTTTCAAATCTTTAAAACCCTCAACTCACTAAGTATTTAACAACCTTGGTTTAAATTGATACATCTTAAGGTTTAATACTTATAAGCGTAATCTTCCAATCTCATCTACAAGTAATACTTTGTGGGTAATGAACTAAGTGCCTTAACTACTCTTGAACACTTGTGTTTTCAAAGCTTCATAATCTCTTTAAGTGTCCTTGTGGATTATAAGTGTTGATGTTTCCATTGAGGGGCAGTCCAATAGAGTAAGTACTATTGGGGCATGCTTGGCTTTGTTATGTTGATGCCTTGAATGCTTTGACCTCCTACACATAAAACACACATGGTTAGTTTGCTTCTTGTATAATTTTGTAAGTTTAGCATTCTTTATTGATTGTGAATATCTAACACTCTTGTGGATGTAACTTTTCTTTTGTAATCTTTGTAAGTAACTTGTAATTCTTCGTAGATCTTTGTAAAGTCATTGTAACGAAACACCCTTTAACTTAGTTGACCCCTTGCCCAACCTTTAGGCACTAGTCTTAGTTGACTTAGGGAAAGGGTTGCTTGCCATAACCTTGCATCTTGCATTGCTGCTTTTGCATCATAGGTTAGACTTCCCCCTAAACCTTAACTAATTAAAAACAACTCCTAGAACTTAACTTTAAATCACATCTAGAAACTAGGGTCTACCCCCCTTGGCTTCCCTAGGAGTAAGCCTAGACGGAAGAGGTTCAAGTCAAAGTGGCAACATGGGCTTTGAACCTAGGCATTGTGCCTCCAAGGACACACTAAGTGAGCAGGACTTGGCTCACGTTTGCAAGTGTGTATAAGGACGGCAACAAGAGGAAAGATCTAGAAGGGGTTCGGAGAAGCATAAAATAAGGGTAGCACTTCACCTTCCTCATTATGATTTGATCTCTTATTTGGAGTGCTCTTGAGAGCCACAAGTTTTCGTAGGGGTTTTGACAAAACCCTTTCATTTGATGTTTGATTTCGGTGGTGAGATATCCACCCTAGTTAGACAAATAGGGGGATCCATCCAGGATCTTCATTGGAGCTTCAGTTTGAGGTTTGTTTACAATTTGGAGGGGTAGTGAACTGCTTAGGGGGATCTTGGAGCTACCTTGGGGCCAAACTGCTTAGGAGGATATTGAAGCTACCTTGGGGCTAATTACTCTTTATGCAGAATCGTGGTGGCTTGGAGAAGCCTTGTGGATTTGGTGGAATATCGTAGGGTTTCTAAGGAGGCTAGATTTCTCCATTTTTACAAAGCCATGGGCAAAGGAAGGTCGTTGGGGGTCTCTTGAAGGGACCCGATCCTTTTTGTGAGTAGGTCGTGGAGACTGGAGGAGGCCGCGACTGTTTTGACAAGTCTGTGGGGCCATAGGAGGTGCCACGTGTTGATATTATGGTAGCTGCAAAAGGTATTAACCTCCACATGTAACCTTTGACAAGACTAGAATATTTTGAGAAGCAAGAGAAACCCTAAAACGTTGGATAAAAACCCTAGAAGACAAGTCGGCTCAAGAGATTAATTAATATTGAGTTATTAGTCTCCAGGAAGAGAAGTCGGCCCAGTCAAGCGAGTTAGAGCACTATAAATAAGAGGTCGCTAGAGCTCATTTGTCATTCACACACTCACAACTGCATAAGGACAAGAAGTGTGCATGACTGGAGGACAGTTGCAGCTGCAACAGTGGTGACTTGGTCTCTTGGTTATGGTTTAGACTTTCTTCTTGGTCTTTGGTTATTCTTGCTTGGTGCGCTAGCCTTGGAGAAAGGTGCGCTACCTTGGTTGGCTATTGGATTGCTTCCAAAATTATTCTGTCTATCAAGGTTAAGGTGCTTGAGGGTGGCCTTTGTGCCTATGGTTGGGTGACAATATTGCTATATTGTCTATGGTGAAATGAGCACACCCTATTTTTTCTAACACCACAGGGGTCCTTTGAGGGACCGAGCTCCCCTTCTAACAGATTCGCGAGATATAGGAGGGTCACGGGGGTCTTTTAGCAGGCCGAGAAGTTTTGGAAGAGAGCCATAGGCTCTTGGGACTGAACTGAGAGGATTAGAGGTGGGCCGAGGGCCCTTTTTGTTGAGCCAAGGAACTAGAGAGGACAGCGATAACCTTGGATAACCTTGGAGCAGCTTGGTAGCAACATATTGAGGAGACAATGGCATTCATTCCCAGGTTTTGTTTGTGTTTGTAGCATTTTTTGCAGCTGCTATAGCAGCCTTTAGAGATCTATCATTGTTGTATTTCTAGACTCCATTCATAATAAAAGATGTCAATGTTGTATCTTCCATTATTTGTGTATTTGGATTACATGCGATGTGTTTGACGGAAGTTCACTTAATGCCATGCATGCAAAATGTTTGTGAAAAGTTATCAATCAATTCTTGGCATTAAACATATGTAATGCAAACTATTTGACAAAAGCACACAAAGATAAACAACATCATTGGACATCAAACACAATACCCTAACCTAGTTCTATTAGGGATATTACATAGACTTGGTTGTGGAGCCCCTATGTTCATTGGATGGTTGATGATACATGTTGTTGTATGACTCCCTTGATGGAACACCCTAGCACTTTTGGGCTAAGCTAACATTGTATTGGCATCTTCATTTGATTGGCTTCATAATGGTGTAGAGAGCTTGGATTTATCCCCTTCCTATCAGTCGATTTCACATTCATTTGGGTTGATTTGACATGGTCTAAGCATGATTGAAGCCTTGTTACGAAAATGCCCTAGCTTTCATTGGCTTATTTAGCATTGATATAGCATCCTAACTTCATTGACATATGGTTTCAAGAGAGCACTCCTTGCACTCTTTCCTAGGAGGATGTAGCCCTTTCAATGGTTAGTTTTGCATGTGTTTGACTTATTTGGAGCCCTTTGTACTTGGACACATTTGATTGCTTGGAGATTCTTGGCACATGGGTTAATTCTTAATGATGTGGATTACCATTACATGAGGACCACTCCCTTATTTCACTCTTGATGGCACATATGTGCAGGAATATACACACTTGATGTCACTTTCTGGATTGAATGATGAGGTCCACTCCCCCTTCATCATGAGTTGGCACACCACTTGGATGATTTAGCACATGTTTATATGGAGCTATCACCTTCCACACCTTCTCATGTTTTATGGTTGAAGACATCCCAACTTTGGAGGAGTATCTTCCACACATGTTGAAGGATGGTCTTATTTTGTCTCTGACTCGGACTCGAACTCGGCCTCAAACTCATCATCTAAATGCTCCCAGGACCCAAATGCACCCTAATGTTGAATAAGAGAGGTGTGAGGCACTTAGAAGGGAGTGAGAGTCTTATAGACTAGATTAGGGTTTAGGGGATCTTAGGTTTTAGGTTTAGCTTTTAGCTTTTAGGTTTTAGAGGGTTTTAGGTTATAGGAACCAAACTGGTCGGTTTGGTCATAAACAAGCTGACCGGTTCGGTTTATTGACTGGTTTGAACCGGTCGACCATCAAACCGGTAAAACCAATCGGTTCTGGTTCTGGTTCACCGGTTTTTAAAACACTAGTCTATACTACCTCTAGGGCTATCTACTCCCTTTCCACTATCCTCTACACAGTCTTGGGAGGTTGCTCCTCCCTCCTAGATCCTGAGCGCTGACTCCCTCTAAACTTAGCTCCCTTTGAGTTGGTACTGCTAGTGAGGCCACCTGCCTCAATACTTGTGGAGCCACCTGCTCCCTCTGAACCTGTGCTATTGGCGAGGCCATCTGCCTCACCATTGGTGGAGCTACCTGCTCCTCCCTGTCTTTGCTACTACTGGCCATAGCACCCATGGGTTGGCCTCTCAGCCTATATAGGGTGCCCTCCCTAACTCCAAGAACCACTGTTGATCTAAAGCTAGTCTATCTGGGCACAAGTAATACCTGACCATATCGAAATAATACATGATAGCCCTTCCTCTCAATCTCTGAGACTGAGAGGACACTCCTCTTGAGTTCTGGAACCCACAACACATTTGGCACCCTCAGTATCTCTCCTAACCCCAACCAGAATGATACTGTATCGGATCCTTGTACTCAATGCCTGGCTCTCGTATCAAGCTCCACACACAAGTCTGAGCCAATCTTTGTGAGAGTGTCAAACAACTCTCGTGCACCTGTCATATGGCAAGATGCTCTGTTGTCCACCAACCAAGTCTCCATGCTAGAGATTACACCTGAAAGATCGAAGACCAACAAGATCTCCCTCCAGAACCTATCTGCAACGTCATCAACCTCTATTGTTGATGCTTGTTGTCTTCATCCTCTTTCCCTCTAAAGTGGACACTGTGAAGCATAATGGCCAAAGTCATAGCACTCAAAGCATCTGATCTTGCTAAGATCTTTCTTCCGTCTCGGCTCTGGAGATGCTTCTCTCTTAGGAGAATCCCTTCTCTCTGGCGGACCTCTTCTATCTGGAGAACCCCTTCTACCCTTTCTGGTGTGGGCTGCAAGGGCCTGGTTCTCATCACTGCTACTCTTCACCATACCATCCATATTCTCCCTGGACACCAATCGAGCCTCCTCCTGGATACAATCAGTCCATATCCTATCAAAAGTGGGAAATGCCTCACATGCACATATCCCCTGCACAAATGGTTCCCAAGACCTGGGAAGACCTCTCAAAGCCACATTCACCAACTCAGCATCTTGCACTGTCTCACCATTAGCTGTAAGTTGATCTCGAATTTGAGTAATCTTCATAAGATAACTGAAAACTGTGTCTTCATCGATCATCCTGATAATCCAAAGTTGATGCTTCTAGTGTAGCATCTTGCCTGTATTCTTGTTTCGGTATAAACCTACCAAAGCATCATACATCTCCTTAGCAGTTGCTTTCTCAGCAATGTGAGGAATCAAGTGGTCCTTCACGGACTCTAGTAATACCCGCTTGGCCTTCACTTCCTTCTTCTTGTGAGTTGCCAATTCCTGTTGATCGATAAGAGCTACAACCACACTCTCAACATAATCCTTGAGGTCATTCTCTTCCAACAGAAGGACAACCCTTGCCTTCCAAGCCCGGAAGTTGGTTGCCCCTTCCAACCTATCCTCAAGCTTCAATGTGTTCACCATGGTGACCTGCTCGAAACAAGAACAAGAACAAGAGAAACACTCTTCCAATGTTGCAACCAACAATGTGTCTCAAAATGATCCCCTTCTCTTCAAATCCCAAGCTCTGAAACCATGTCAATTTTCACATACAACTCTATGTGACTAATTTCAGATCTGAAAATTGCTTCCTAGTGATCTAACTATCACTAAACAACTTTACATTGAAATTATTGACTGAAAAGCATATGCAACAAAAACAACAAGATCGGAGATAAAACATCAATATGCAAGAGAAACAATAATTATGTTATGTAACTTTATCCAATCCTTCAAATCTGAGGACAAAAATCAGTCCTCTTAACCAATACAATATCACCAAATATGAGGACAACCTTGTCCTTCGAAAACAAGAGAATCCGAGGACAACCTTGTCCTTCCAATAACCATACAAAACAGAAAACCAAACCACAACAATATTTTGGAAATCTCCTCTACTCACGAATCTGTTGTAGATCACCTGTATGGCTTGCTGACGTCACCTGTCAGCCTGTACAGATCTATACCTGCCCAGAAAACCAGATACGTGATTTACCTTACTGGCAACCAGCGAACATACGCGGTTTTCTCTCCTGCAAATCACATATACACTATATGCGATTCGCCCTTCTGCAACCCGTGTATATACGCGCTTTGCCCATCTGCAAACCATGTATGAGTACAGAAGACTGGTACGATCACCTCCATACATTTCGCTCTCTGCCACCTTCTTTCTCCTAGACCAAATTCGCCACCTTGCAGACTTTTCTAGCTGACATCACCAATCCTCCTTGACACAAGTGCAGACTCACTTATGCCAACTCCATTCTTCCACAATGTGATAATCTAATGTCACAATGACATATCTCCTTTATATACAAGTCCTAGGGGTCAACATAGATGCCCCTCCACAAGTCAACATCAAATTAGGCTTTTCCTTGTGGGTGTGAAGCCCCAACACAAGCCCACAAAACTCATGAATCCCCCACTCAAATTCAAGGGGGTTTTCACCAAACCGAAAGTGATGCGATGCGCACGACGATTTCCACATGCCCAACAACTAGGGTCATGTGAAAATACCTGCCCGAAGCTACAAAAATCAACATGATCTTGGGACTTGCAATAAATCAACTCTATCTCTTTGTTCTGTACTTGTTCTCTGATATAGTGATGTTGAATTTCAACATGTTTTGTTTTTGAATGATAAATCAAATTCTTCTTCATCTTGATGGCACTTTGGTTGTCATAATGTAAAGTTGTAGGTTGCATTTGTGGAAGTTTCAAATCACTTAAAATTCTACATAACTACGTTGCCTCCAACAGTTGTTTTATATTCTACTTCCATTGTTAAAAGCACTACTGAAGGTTGTTTTTTACTTGACCATGAAATCATTCCACTACCAAGGGTAAAAGCATAACTTGTTGTATATTTCCTTTCATCTGTATCCCCTGCCCAGTCTGCATTTGAAAAACCTTTCAACATAAAGTTATCGTTCTTCTCCAGTGTGATACCAAACTTTGAGGTACCTTGATATACATAAGTACTCTCTTTGTTGCATTCCAATGTGTTACCCTGGAACAATTTAAAAACCTTGATAACATTCCAACTACAAAAGTTATGTTTGGTCTAGTTGTGGTAAGATAAATCAATCCTCCTACAAGTTGACGATAAAGCAATTCATTAACTACCTCGAATTCATCATCTTTCAAAAACTTTAAGTTTACATCCATTGGTGTTTTATTGGGATTACAATCTTCCATTCTAAACTTTCCAACAATTATGAATCATACTTTGCCAATGAAATGAAAATCCTATTTGATTTCCGCCAAAATTCAATGCCCAAACAATAATGTAATAATCCCAATTCAATCATATCAAATTATTTGCAAAGATTGTATTTTTCTTCTTGAATCAAGTCATCACTGTTATCCATCAAAGTTGCACTAGGATGGACTTCCAGGGAGCCGCCAAAGTTTGAACATTATTGTTCAAAATTCAGAGTTCAGAAGTTTAGCTGGTCATAAAGACAACCTTTTTTCTCTTTACATTTCCATAAAAAATTGTAATAAGAGGTGTTGCATGATGAACTTGTAAAAGGTCTTAGCCACCTTAAGTCCTGAGAGTGGGTTATACTCTGGAGTGTTTTTTTCACTTACTAATTATATTTTGCCGTTTTCAGGCAATTTATAATTTATGAGTTTTTTCACTCAATTCCTCCAGAGCTGGAGTATATGCCCATGGTTAGGCTTGAGCATGGATCTAAGCCTAGTGTCTACTGTATATTACCATGCTAAACATCCTCCTAGAGTCTTATGGAAATGTATTAAGTCCCCCCTAGGATTTTTTTTAATTTTTTCAGTTAATTAAAAATTGCCAGAATTTGGCAATTTTTAATTAAAAAATAAAGATGTATTAAAAAAGTGGTACTAAGGGACTAAATAGGCCATGGGGATGCTCATTTTTGGACCTAGATCACCCATATTACCTAAATACTCACTTGTTTGCATAAAATTAGTGATTTTAATCACTTAAAATTAAGTTTACTCTCAAAAACCCAAAAAAATCAAATAAAATCAATAAAAATCAGAAAGGGCAAAAATAAAGGAACATGTGGGGACATGTTAAAGGCAAAATAAAAGCACAAAAGTCAAGGAGATGGTCAAAGGGAACATATCCGATTTGATTGAGTGTTGATTGATGATGTGGTATGGAGATTTGAGCATGTGCTTTTTGGGAAGTGCACCCCTCTTGGAGAGGTGGCGCATCCTTGAGATGGCAACCCACTTTGTTGAGAGGTGGCGCGCCCTTATCACCTCATATCTTTGCATTGGCATGTGGAAGGGATATGGGAGAGGTGGCAGCCCTCTCCCCAACACTTGGCAGCCTACTCTTGACAATTGGTGCACCCTCCTCCTATACATGGTGTGCCCTCCTCATTGGGATCTTCACCCAAAATGTTATATATAAGAGCACTCTCTCCCATTGTTAGCTAGTTGGAGCTTGGGAAGAAATTACTTGTGTACTATTGCTATTGTAACACTCTTTCTCATAATTGAAATAAAAATAAGACTTTGGAGGTCAAATTGGTGGATTGGCCAAGTGTGTGGATGCTATATGTATGAGGTGATATCATTTTGTTGTTTATTGTTTTGATATTGTGGTTAATGTGGCCTTATAGAAGTACTATTACTCAATAGGGTAACATTGCTAAGCTAGTTTGATCAGCTATCTTGCTATTTATGTACTTGAGTGGTTTTAGATGCAATATTTGTTTGGTTTAACATATTGTGTTGTAAGATCTCTCTTGTAGGTGATACCATTTTCTAACCCTTTTTTTTGTAAGCAACCGAAGTGATTGATACCTCAACTTGGAGAAGCAGATGATCTAGCTTGACTCTTCCTCTCTTCCAAGTCTTTTGAAGAAGATCCCTCCACAATCCATCAAGAAAGCCTCCATCGCCCAACACATTCCAAGCACAAGTTTGCTCTTTCTCTCCTTCTCTTGAAAAAGCAAAGTTTATTGGTTACTTTTATACATTTGCAAGCATGTTTAGATCTAGTTTGTTTATCTAAATCATAAGTTCTCACATGCATGCAAATGGTAGCTTAGATCTTATTTCTTTTCTTTAAAGTTGATATCTTAAGAATCTAGATCTAGCATAGGAAGATAGTCATTTTGCTCTAAAATTTTCTGAAATTTTAGAGGGTTAAAGGCTAGTAATTTTCCAAGTGTTTTCATTGTTCAATCTAGCATCTAAGTGCTCTAAATATTTCTGTTTTAGAACAGCCATAAAAGACCCTAAGGAAACTAGCTTTCTAGCTTGAGTTCCTTAGTTCCTTTTTGCCGAATGTTGTAGAATTTAACTTAGAAATTTTTGTAGATTTTTTATTAATAACCCAAGACACTTCCAAAGTGTTTTTGGGCATCTTTTGCTATTATTTGTTCGCTGTTTTGTGCAGGTTGGCGAACAGATAGAAAGAAACTCTGTCCGTTTTGGGCGGATTAGAAGCATCCGGGACCCCCAGGAGCACCTATTTTACTTAACAAACCTTTGTAAAGCATTGTAAAGACTTGTGACCCCCCTAATGAATGGTCACAAGTCACTTCCATAAAGTCTCGTGCAAATCCTTAATAAAATCAGTGGGACTACAAGCTCCCGCTTTTCATTCCCCCTGGGGGAACGGTGTTTC
>WSFP011585358.1:0-10374 GCA_009831015.1 Picea engelmannii | reverse complement strand
GATGAGCCACTTGCATTGGTGCAGGAGTTGCCCTGCTTTGACAACCCGATAAAGATGGATCCTCTGTTGTCGAGTGCCCTTAATTTGAGTGTCTTTGATCTGATCAATGGTTTCATGTTCCATGCAGTCAAGGTTGAGCTATGTCGGTGTCAATTGCTTTGCAATATTTGGTGTGTCCAATAATGGTGGGAAGTATGGTCGACGAAGGTCCACATTGAAGACGGGGTGCAGTCCAAGAAAGAGGAGAATACTTAGTTCAAAAACATTGTCACCCACTATTAGGTATCTAGAGAGGTAGTGGGGGGCCCGGAGGGCCCATAGTGATAATAGTGGAGGCCACTCAATGTAAGGTGGACTAGATCCACTATATTATTAAATAAGGTATGTTATGATAGTTAGATATAATAAATGGGTAGTTAGATATAATAAATGTAAGATGACTTCTTAGAAGGTTGTGCTTCTAGAATATTCCTCCTCTAGAATGTTCTTAGATGATGATAGCACTATATAAAGGGGTTCAAGCAATGCCATGGGATATGAAGAGAAGTATCATATTTGGAGTTGAAGTTCATTAGGAGGTTTCCCCCTCAAAGAGACAAGTGAACATGAGAGGATCCCTTCCATAATATGATCCATTGTATGGTGTTTCTTTACCTCAAGGGTTTTCTATAATAAATGTGCGGTTTCTTTTATATTTCTCTCTGGATCTATTGTGTATTCAGTATTTGTGATGATTATATTTTTATATCTACTCGGGTACTTAACAATTGGTATTAGAGCACTTTCATTGGCAAAAAGTGTGGGCAAATATGTTTTTGCAGATTTTTTCGAAGAAGAAAAAGAGGGACGCGATATTCCAGACAATTTTTGTATATTTCTGTGAAACATTTGTAGAAACAGGTTGTATATCTAAGTTCCTCTCAGAAAAACACCCAATTTAAAAAAAAAAAAATTGTCTGAAACAAAGTCTAGGAAGTCAAGATATCGACATTTTAAAATCTGCAATTCGTCAGGGTTTTTTCTGCGAACGACAACACGGTTTTTTTTTTTTTTTTTTCTGTAGCACTTGGAGGCCTAATTTTATAAAAAAAATTACATATCTAAGTTCCTCTTTCAAAAATAGTAAATTTCAAAAAACAAATCACCCAAATCAGAGCTCCGGAAGTGAAGATATCGTTGATTTAAAATCAATAATTTTGGGGGGTTTTTTGTGATGGCAACAAGATTGCAGAGTTCATAACTTTGCACAAGGTGTTCAGGTTGCTACTAGATAAATTCCATTGGATATATTATTTTAATATTTTTCTTTTTGTACATTATATGTGGTTTTTCCAATGGATATGCACTCTCAAATCATGGAAATTCTACGAAAGGTTGAAGTCCTCAAAGCCGATATGCATGACCACCTACAAGGCATCAAGGCTAGTCTACACGATCACACAGACATTTTTCACAATATTCAACGGTCATTGGCTCTCCTACAAGAGAGATATATTATGGCATATATCAGGGATGAATATGATCAAGAAGTATATGCTTTGCATGATTTTGAGGCCAATTTTGATGCTTGGTATATGGATAGTTCTCATTTTTGGGATGACAACCACTTTCATATTTTATTTGATGACTTTACTCCACCTTTTGTAGAGAACATCAATGTGAAAAATCAGGAGCCAATTATGATTACTATTGTCCATCCTGCATATTCTACAGTGGTATTATTCCTTCCAGATTCAGCTATGACCCTTTCCCACTATGTGGATGGATCTTCTTATTTAGATCCACATGACAAATGCCAGTCTTTGGAGCATCATTTTCAGTTGGTTATTAGGTTTCAATACCTTCTACATGGAGTTCACATGGGCACTCAGACATGGGACCCTATTTTACAATGGTGGTTGGACTACTTCAACATGGTGGCTTTCATTTCTACACGAGACTCTGGTTCTCTAGTCTACTTCAGTACTATGGTCCACACTTATCCATGGGACCCTGGTATATGGTTGTACACCCTCATAAAAAGCGTTGAGGACAACACTTTCATAAGGGGGATGGAATGTTAGGTATCTAGAGAGATAGTGGGGGGGCCAGAGGGCCCATAGTGATAATAGTGGAGGCCACTCAATGTAAGATGGACTAGATCCACTATATTATTAAATAAGGCCCACTATGGTAGTTAGATATAATAAATGGGTAGTTAGATATAATAAATGTAAGAGAACTTCTTAGAAGGTTCTGCTTCGAGAAGATTCCTCCTCTAGAATGTTCTTAGGTGATGGTAGCACTATATAAAGGGGTTCAAGCAATGTAATGAGATATGAAGAGAAGTATTGTATTTGGAGTTGAAGTTCATTAGGAGGTTTCCCCCTCAAAGAGGCAAGTGAACAAGAGAGGATCTCTTCCATAATAGGATCCATTGTATGGTGTTTCCCTACCTCAAGGGTTTTCTATAATAAAAGTGTGGCTTCTTCTATATTTCTCTCTAGATCTATTGTGTATTCAATATTTGTGGTTATTATATTTGTAGATCTACTCATGTACTTAACACCCACAACCTTGGTGATGGTGTAAGTTCCATAGCGAAGTGGACGAAGATTTCGATGGGGTCCTGTAAAGGGCTCTTTCTACAAATGCAACCAGACCTTTTGTCCCACCTGAAAATTTTTCCACACTCGGTGTTGATCATGGCGTTGTTTGTACTTAGCATTGGCTTTTTGTGAAATATCATGGACCTGTTGTCGAATGTGTTGAATTCATTCAATAATCTTGGTGGCTTTGTTAGCCTCGGATTGAGCATGGGATGATTCTGCCTGTGTGGATGCAAGGGGTAATGTGACATCAATGGGACCTAATGGTTGAAATATCAACCCCACCTGAAAGGGACTGTGGTTGGTCGAGCTACGAAGGGCTTTGTTGTATTTGTTTTGAACATAGGGGAGACTCTCATCCCATGTGCATGGATGTTTGGAGTTGTACATGCGCAAGATATATACCATCATTATGTTGATGACCTCTGTCTGGCCATTAGTTTGGGGATAGAAGGCGGTGGATTTAGTGAGCTTGGTGTCCAACAATGACTAGAGGATGGACCATAATGTGCCCAAGAAAATGATATCCCGATATGATATGATGGTATGTGTTATTCCGAAGTGTACCCACACCTGTTCGAAGAAGATCTTGGCAGTGGCCTCTGGTGTGACATTCTTATTACAGATTGTGAGGATGGCCATCTTAGAAAATTGATCAACCACCACAAAAACATAGTCATTTCCCTGCTTGGTTGAAGGAAGGACCAACGTGTGGTCCATCGAGATGGATTCCTATGGCTTGTCGGGAGTAGGAAGAGAGGTGTACATGCCTTGATTCTTAGTGGTTGGTTTGGAAATGGCTCTGGCAATGCAAGACCTGATATAATTGTTGACGTCATGTCGAAGTTTTGGCCAGTAGAAATGCTACTATAGTACTGCCATAGTCTTTTCCATGCCAAAATGACCTGCCATCCTATTGTAGTCAGCTTCCCAAATCATATTCGCACTCTCTCTTGAAGGAACATTGTGGTGGCCTAGATGGCATAACAATCGATATTGAATATGAAATTTAGTGACAATCGCGCCTGTGCCTACCATCTAGTAAGTGGTAGTGAAATCAGGATTGATCTTGTAGAGTTGGGGCCACTTGGATGCCTCATGGCCACAAGAGTGGAGCATCATGGTTAAGGTTGCAATTGGAGGTCGACTGAGGTAGTCAATGACACGATTGGTGCTCCATGTCTTATATTTGATGTTGAGATGGAACTGCTACAAATATTTGGACCACTTTTGATGGCGGTCGTTATGTAATTTACCTTGTGTCTGCATGAACTGCAAAGGCTTATGATCAGTGTGGATGACTGTCTCCTTCCCGAGAATGTAGTGCTTCCATTGTCGATAATCTTGTATGATCGAATACATTTCTTTGTCATAGGTGGGGTACTTATGGACAACATCTGATAGTGTCTCACTATGATATGCCACTGGATGACCATGTTGAGTGAGGACTGTGCCCACTGCATAGTCTGGGGGATCATTCTCAATATCAAAAGGTTGTTGTAGATAAGGTAAGGAGAGTACTGGAGCTAAGCACAAGAAATGTTTCAAATCATCAAATGTTTGTTGTTGTGACTTCCCCACACAAACTTTTCCTTGCCACCACCCTTGGTCACTTGGCTGAGGGACCATGCAATATGGGAGAATCCCAACACGAACCTGTGATAGAAGTTAGCAAGTCCTAAGAGACTTGGAAGCTCGATCAGTGTGGTCGAGGCTGGCTAGTGGAAGCTCGATTAGTGTGGTCTTGGTTGGATCCACATGCACACCATGCTCATCAACAATGTAGCCTAGGTATTGGACCCTATTCATGTTGAAGGAGCATTTTTCCAAGTTAGCATTTAACTTGTGTTGTCGCAAAGTGTGAAGGACCTGCTGAATATGTTGCAAGTGTTCTTCCCAATTCTTATTGAAGATGAGGATGTCATCTAGATATACCACCACAAAATAATTGGTGAAGGGCCGCAATATATCGTCCACCAATCTCATGAAAGTTGTTGGAGCATATGTCAAACCAAAGGGTGTGACTAGCCATTCAAAAAGACCTTCTTTGGACTTGAAAGCAGTATTCCATACATCAGTCTATTCTATTGGGACTTGGTGGTAGCCATCATTCAAGTCAATATTGCTACAAAACTTGGCTCCCTTGAGCTAGTAAATAAGGTCATCAATTCGAGGAATTGGGTACCAATTCCTGACTCTGATTTTGTTTAGGGCCCTGTAATCAATGCAGAGTCGCTAAGTCCTATGTTTCTTCTGTATGAGTACAATTGGGCTCCCGCAAGTTCAGGAGTTGGGTTAGATGTGACCCTTTTAAAACAACTCTTGGATATGTCTCTTAATTTCCTAATTTCCCATTAGAGAGTGGTGATAGACTTTCCCATTGGGTAGAGGTGCACTGAGGGTTAGATCGATTGAATGTTTGACCTGATAGTGTTGGAGCACCTCGGTGGGTTAGGAGAAGATGCCTTTGTATTCTTCCATGATCTTGTCCACTTGCTTCTGTTGTGTGGAGAGGCCCTTTGCAGAGGCCATGGATGTGGATACGACCTTCTGTTCACTTTGAGAGTGAATCATGAAGAAGACAAATTTCTTGTTCTGGGAAATGACCTTCTTCCATTACTTAGTAGAGATCAAGGAAATAGTTTTAAGTGGGGATACCTCTGGTATCCTGTACAATTGTCTACCTAAAGTAATAATAACATTGCGAGGTCTAGACTCATATACAACATGTTGTTTCCAAAAATATGGTTGGCCTAAAATAACATCACAAACTTCAAGGGGGGAAATATCACACAATACCTCATCATTGAAGAGCTTGATGTCATAGGGTAGGCAACATTGTTGGATGACACAGAGGTCTCTTCCTTGGTAGAGCCACCCGATGGTGTAGGGTTGTGGGTGTGGTGTCATCGACAGGTTCAACTGCTTGACAACCTCTGCTGAGATCAGGTTATTTTTACTTTCGCTATCGAAAATAAAACACAATGGAGAAACCTTCACCCACATCTACGAGTGAAAAAGGCGTTCACCTTCCTCTAGTTCATCTGTTTCACTTGGTTGGACCTTGGTGGTAGCAATAGTGGCATTGGTTTATGCATCAATGGTTTGCTTCCCTTTGTCTAGATCTGATTCAGAGTTAGAACCCACTTTTGACTCTGAGGCTTTCAGCTCGGCCACCAACGACTGCTTCGAGCAACATTCATCAGTGTTATGCCAAGGGATTTTATGGAATTCACACCACTTCCCAGTGTCTTTCTTTGTCTTCTCATTACCCTTGTTTTTTTATGACTTGGATTGGTTGTCTTGAGGGGGTCCATCCTTGCTCCATCCTTTGTTCTATGGGTTGGGGCTACCTTTTCCCTGCTTATGTTGTGAGGAATTTACAGATACAAACTCTGCTTCTTCTCTTTAAATTTCTACTCGATTTTGAGAACATATCGATATGTTGTGCCCAATGATGAGATGTACAAAAACTCCATTTATGTTTGGATGCATCTATGCATACAACCACGGTACTTGAGCACCAGATGTTTTTCAGATTCCTTGATACCGAGCTTGGTGGGCAAGTTATAGAAGATATTTGTGAAATATGGTACTGTGTGGTCCCTTTCCTATCACATTGTGGTCCATATTGTATATTGGTCATCATAGATTCCAACAGGGTAGTATTGTTCCTTAATAACATCCCTAAAAGAATCCCAAGTGGGGGTGACCGCAAATATTGTGGATTCCTCAGTGGCCCTTTTCTCACAGTGATTTTTCCACCAATCCTTGACATGGGGGATAGCCTTAAGGAGCGCAAAGGTAATATTTTCTCTATTGGAAAAATTATGGACCGAAAAATACCCTTCTAGCATATTCAACCATTTATCTACAACATCTACATCTATCTGGCCTTCAAATAAGGGGATATCTAAATTGACTTATGCATTGAATGGGGCAGCATGGCCGCTTGATGAAGATGTGTCGCCTATTGGCAGCCATCAAAGGATCTATGCAAAGTTATCCATAATATCGTTCCTTTGTCGCGTGAGGGCTTCCTTGAGCAACAATTTAAAAGGATACCCTGCTCCATCGTCTCTCTTCTCTTCCTCCATGAGAGGTCTTCATGATTGGCAAGGACGGTCTTGCAAGGGCTTAACCACTTCGAGTCCCAACTCTTTGTACCCTAACCTCGTTGGGGACATGCACAAAGAAACAAATAAAGAGCAGACCACTCTGATACCACTGATCCAGATTTATAAATGGAACAAAATGGAATATATATGTATAGAAAATAAATACACAGAGATATAATAAAACTTGAATTCTATTAACAAAGAGAATATGTTGAAACTGTAAAAATGCAGACTGAAACAAACTTGCTCGAATGCTGGCAGTTATCTCTGAGAAAAGATGTGACAAGTACACTCATTCGCAAGAACATGGTTACAATGAGGATCCAAAGGAATTTTTAACATAAAGAATAAATGAGAAAACCCTAAACATCCAAAAACCTAACCCTAGGAGATGAAGCGCTAAAATTCATGTGGGCCTCGATGGGGTAAGTTGGGACATCAACTTCCCGGGGTCGTAAATTTTGCATGTGATATCCGTTTTAGGCACATGATAGCTCGTTGGAAAGAACTATCCAAGTAATACACATTTTTCCATCACACTCTAGCTAAATCCTATAATGTGATTATGCTGCACCCAAAAAACCTAAATGGACCCAAAAGTTTAGGACCTGAAAAACTAGGAAAACAAAACTGCCAAAATGAAAATTATTCTTTGAGCCAGTAGAATAGGTGGGTGGCCACTAATATCCACCTGGATCAGTCATGAGGGTTTGGAGGAGGGCCATGAGCCCTATTCTTGGCATGGGGAGGCTGGATATTCCTTTGAGGAGATCGATATTGATTGGAGAGGGCAGCATGAGGCTTGGAGAGTCATTGAGGGCAGGACAACATCATCTTTTGAGGTTAGACGTGATCCTTTTTGCAATGTGGAAGAGGACATGTCATCACTTGAGGTGGCCATGCAATCTTCCATGTTTTTGGCTTGAGTTTGGTTGTGTTTTTCATTGATTGTATTGGAGCTACCATAGCAGCCATTAGAGACTTATTATTGTTGTGTTTATGGGTTCCATTCATAATAAATATTTACCCATATTGTCTTTCTATTTCATGTGTACTTGGATTGCATACAATGTGTATGAAGAAAGTGTTTAGTAGGATGTATGAAAAAAGTTTGTATAAACTTTTCAACCAAGTTATAACATGAAGACATATGTAATGCAAACTATTTGACAAAAGCACACAACCAGAAACAACATAATTACACTGAAGATCATAATATCCTAGCCTAGAGCACTTGGGGATATTACAGTGGTATCAGAGGTGGTGATCTTTCCAGCATGTGATTGCATGAGGCATTGATGGAGCCTGAGGACATAGATTAAATTACTTATAGAAGAGCCATAGGGTGTGGAGGGAAAACCTTCCCATGATCAGAATCATCAGAGGAAGAGAAAGTCACAGGAGACCCTTCAGAGGAGAATATGCTCAGGATACTGAGTGACTTGGCCAAGGGATATAATGAGAGGGCCTAAAGACAGGCAGAGATGGCTAGGTACCAACATCAGACCCTTGAGGTGCTCACGTATCTGGTGGTCCAACAAGGGAACCCGCTTGGTGCAGGACATGCAGGATCTAGTAGATCACATGGAGGTGATAGGGTACATGTAGAGGGAATCCACATAGGAGGTAGAGATCATGTAAAGGATAGAAATACCCATATCCCAACACAGATAATCCCACAGACAAGAAGCATGAGAAATCCTAGTCCATGCCACAATTCCTTGAGGAGCATCCTACAAGAAGATAGGGGAAGTAGGGTTAGGATGATGATTTTACCATCTACTTCAAAGAGTACCAGGTGTTAGGGAAATAAATCTAGGAAGCCATGTCTTACCAAGACTACTACAAAAGCAAGTACAATAACAAGACTAGGGAATAAAACAAAGAAACACAAAACCAACAAATTTTGATCTTCTTCACAAGGTTGGGAAGTTGTCTATCCCCTCTTTTGACAAATCTACCAGGAGAACAACTAGAGCTTGGGTACAGATGTTGGACACTTACTTCCAACTTAACATGGTGATAGAGCCAGAGGAAATTAAATTTCCCACCCTACACTTGGATGGAGAATCTCATGAGTGGTGTTACCGTGGGCTAGTGATATTAGGACATGCCAACATCACATCATATGTGGACTTCACCCAGAGGTTGATGGACAGGTTCAACAAGAAGGATCCCAAAATCCACTTCATGGAATTGGCGCAACTGAGATAGACATGTACACCAGAGGCATACATCATGAAGTTCTATAGGATGGCAGTTATGGTGACAGACATCTCTGAGCAGAGGTTGGTGATGTTATTCACTGAGGGTTTAGTTAAGCCCTTGAGAGGGTGGTTGAAGGTATTTAGGCCAACCACACTACAAGATGCTATCATGAGGACCCGAGACATGGAGGACGTAGTCCCCAAGAAGGCACCAGTAAAACCCTCTATTCCACAAAAGGGTAAGGAGATGAATCCTTTCTAGAAGCCATGAACATGGAAGGACGAGATGGATGAGGAGACTCAGAAGGATTTGAGGAGGAAGAAGTTTTTCTTTAGCTACAAAGAACCTTGGGAGTCGTGTCATCGATGTATGGGAAAATGGAAGGTACATTATATAGAGGTGATTTCCAATGAGGAGAATGATGGCGAGGATGAGAAAGTTCATACACAGGGCAACAAATAGAGCAATTATGAGGTGGATCCACCACACCTTGAGGAGACGAAACTGTAGGAGGGTGTCAAGGGAGTGACTATTGCCACACCTTCAGGAGTCCCCATGTATTATACCTTCAGGATCAGAGGAAGTTTTTAGGGACAAAGAGTTACAACACTGATCAATGGTGGGGCCACCCACAAATTCATTGATGCAAGACTTGTCACTAGGAGACGCATCCATACAAAGGACTTTGAGGGGTTCAATGTGGTGGTAGAATATGGGTATAACATGTCTTGTACTTAGAGGATCATAGGATTAGATGTGACATTGGGAAACTATACATTGACTGATCACTTCTATATAGTGGATTTGGCGGACACCCATGTGGTATTAGGAGTCCAGTGGCTACACACAATTAGATATTTCAGGGACATAGGGACATGACGATGGAGTTCAGGGACACATGGGGTCAAAAAACCTTTCTGAGAGGTATGTCGGTGGGAGCTCCCAAGATTGTATGAAACAAACACATGGAGGCCATCTTTAGACATGGTGATGTGGCATGCACAACAGAGTGTTTGATCACCACACAAAAGACATCACGTGATCGACGACAATATTATGTGGTCATCTAGGCAATATTTGGAAAGCATGACAAAGTGTTTACACTATTACCAATAGGGAGACCACCTGACAGAGGATTTGAGCATGTCATTGAGTTAGAGGAGGGGTAAAATCCCATGATCACCACACCATATAGGCATTCGAAGAAGTTTAAGGATGAGATAAAGAAGGCCATATAGGAGTTGTTGGAGATGGGTAAAATTAGACCTAGATCTAGTCCCTTCACTTCTTCAGTAGTACTGGTGAAGAAGAAGGATGGAATGATGAGGATGTGCATCGACTACAGGGCATTGAACAAGAAGACAATGAAGAACCATTACCCGATACTCAGAATTGATGAGTTGCATGGGGCCATGTACTTCTCGAAGATTTATCTTTGATCAAGGTACCATCATATTCGA